>JAABLK010000220.1:0-40248 GCA_012295415.1 Phytophthora chlamydospora | reverse complement strand
CGTGAGGAGTGATATTGTCCGTAACAGAACTTGGCGTGATGTTTAGGAGATCAGCGACGTGTTTCACGCATTCCCCCCATAGAACGTGTGGTACATTTCCATCAATTAGGAGGGCTCGTGTTCGTTCAAGTAATGGGCGCATCCTTCTCTCTGCGACCCCATTTTGCTGAGGAGTGTAGGCATTCGTGAATTGGGCGTGTGTGTTGTATTTCTCAAATATGATTCGACCGAGCTTTTCGTATTCACGGGCGTTGTCGCTTTGGAGGTGACGGATCTCTTCATCGTACATGTTCTCGGTGTACTCAAGCTGGCCTATGTCAGCGCGAAACATGTTGCGAGCTTTCTTTCTGAAGTTTTCATAGCATTCGTAGAGATCCGACTTCCGCTTAATGATGTAGATGAACATATAGCGTGAATAGTCATCGATGAAAGTGAGGAAGTAATGGCAGCCGGAGAGTGTTGCGACTGGAAATGGTCCAGCCATGTCAGTATGGACCTTTTCAAGAGGGAATTTCGCCCTTTCAACGGATCGTTTATTGAACGGGTTACGGTGCGACTTTGCGTATGTGCATGATGAGCAGAAGTAGTATTTGCTGGAGTCGAATCTCGACAGTCCCATGCCCTTAACTTTGTCGGTCTTAGCCAGATCCTGCATGATGGGAAAGTTAGGATGACCCATTCGTCTGTGCCAGAGCATAATGTTATCGGACATACCTGTGTTGGCCACGTGGACCGCTTGGTCACTGTCAGTTGGGAGGGCCTTGAACTGGTACAGTTTGGTTCCTTCTCCAGTCTTGGCCTCGAATTCGGTGCGGTGGGCGTAGAACAGAACGCATTTCTTGGCGTTGGGGAAGTTGATCTTGTAGTCTCCATCAACGGCTTGGCGCACCGAGAGCAAATTGAACTTGAGTTCGGGTGCATAGAGCACGTTGCTCAGTGAGATGATGCGCTTGCTTCCCTTGGTGTCGGTGACAGTCATGTTCACAGTGCCCATGCCCAGGATTGGGATCTGGTGGTTTCCCCCAACAGTGATGGTTTCACCAATGATGGGTTTTAAGTCCTCGAACCAGTGCGGACTGGACGTAACGTGGCGGGTACAGCCAGAGTCGATCGTCCACGTAGGGTCATGGGGCACCTCTTGAGCCTAAGGTTGATCTCGTTCTTCATCGGAGTCAGATCAAGCGTGGTGATAGCAATGATGCCATACTTGCTCCCGTCAGAGCCGTTGCCTTCTTGGTTGCGTCTTCCGCGGAACTTGTTGAAGTTTTGGTGGCCATGGCGGTCGGGGAGTCCACGATTGTTGTGGCGTTTGCCGTTCTCGTTGTGGTTGTCGTTCCCGCGGCCATTGTTGTGGCGACTGCGAGGTTGGCGGTCTCCACCACGATTCTTGTAGTCTCCCTTGTAAGGGTGCAGGCGTTGCGTTCCTTGAAGAGGTTTCAGCTTGAAATTGGCTGGAAGGATGGTTCCCTCCTTGACTTGACCGTTCTGGATATGACGCTGCAGAATATAGCAGTCAACTGTGTCGTGGTTATCTCGTCCACAGTACGAGCACTTGCGAGTCGTCACAAGAGCTGTCGCTTCCTTCGGCGGTGTTTCCACTTTGGCTGGCGCTTCAGCTTGCAGAGCCCTTTCGGCTCGCGTCTCCCGAGATTCTGGGGTCCTTTTTTTGAGAGTGTAGCGAGTGCGCGCCATCTCGTTGCGGACCTTGGTTTCAATGTGCCGCTTGAGTTCGTCGTATCGGACATGCTTGCGGCTGCCCTTCCAAGCTGCTATCTCCACTTTCCAGACATCAGGCAAGGCGTGGTACAGGAAGATGGTCTTTTGCTCATCTGTCATCACGCTGTTGGTGGTGTCGGAGGCTGCCTTCATTCCTTCTTCCATCTCGTAAATGAACTTGTTGAGATCGGTGCCTTCTTCGTACTTCAGAGCCATCAGATAGTTCATGATGTAGTACGGGTCTTCGTGGATGGCAGTATCCTCGTACATGGCACACAGAGTCGTGAAGATCTCATACGGTTTTTTTTCGCCTTGATCATGAGGACATGTTGGTCGTCAATGGTCTTCATGATAAACGCCTTCAAACAGTGGCCCCATTGCAGTGATGCCATTGCACCTTGACTGCCATTTTCAGGCCAGTTACCACGGCTATGTGGACCATGTAGCACAGAGACATCGCGATACTTGGTCTCACTAAGCGAGGCGTTTCACGAGGTACAATAGAGGGCTAGGTTAATTGTGTCATGTTGAGAGCAATGACCTCTGAGTATGTATTCAACGCATTTGGACGGAGATAAGTTTTATAAGGCACTGGCTTGGCAACACACTGGAGGTGACACCTTCTGGAGGCCGCCAATAGTCTTTACAACACACCAAAGCGTCTAAATCAATGAACCATAAAGCTTTAGCTGCCAGTGCGGCTTTCGTTTTTTTCAGTTCTACCCCATTTCCAGTTCTGATTGAGTGGGATACAGTGTGTTAACGCCGACGATGTCTGGATGTTGTTATCGTTACGGAGTTAGCACATCCGTAAGACTTGACGATACAATTGGTCAAAAACGATAAGAACCAATCAACGACACGTACCCCGTTGCTGGCACAAACAAAAATCTGGCACGGGTCGCCAGGTGCCATATCGGACTGTTCGTGGACTGACACATTTAACAAGAGCACATCAACTGTAGGCCGCCTCGCCTCGCATTGATAGTGACGTCACGCGGATGCGGTGACCGTCCAGGCAACGGCTGAAGACCGCTCGTTGAGTACCCATGGGCACTACCCAACAAGATCCGAGCGCTCACCGCCTTCGATTTGCCAAACAGACGTCTGGATCTGTGAGTCCCAGGCTTTCAGCACAGCATGCTCGTCCCGAGGTTTATCGTGCTGTGATCGCAGTGCAGCAGATGCCGTGAAGTTAGCTCTCCAATGGATCGGGGACGACGTCCGGTTGGCCGGGTTACTTTCAACATTTATACAGGGTTGGCATCGCTCTCGTCCAACAAGTAGTTGGGCTCGTCGCTCTGGAATTTCGATTCTCCTCGGAAATCATATTATGGAGTACAGTAATGTGCCCCGATAGCGACCACCTGACATGTAATAGTCCACGAGAAGTGATTGCCTGCACGACTGGACCCAGTGGAAGTTCAACGTACTGTCTTAGTATTATTTTGCACCAATCGTCATCCTTGTTTAAGATTCCGCCAATCATCATCCAGAAACCGAGCCCAGAGGAGAAAACCCCAGAAGACGATCGCCGCGCATACAGACCCGACTACTGTAGAAGGGTCTGTTAAGAGCTCACAATTCAATTTGGCCAAGCAATCCAAGAGCCTCATGACGACAACTGCGAGCAGACCTTTCCAGCCACGTCCTCGCTTGACCAGGCTGCAACAGCTCCTGATCTGCAACCGCCGGCGCGCCCAACCTGGAGACACGATTCGCAAGGTTGCAGCGTGGGCTCAGACTGAGTTCTCTCTCGCTTCACGTCCATCAAGGCAGATGATAGCTCGCATTCTGCGGTCTGAAGGTGAGCTACGGCGCCTGTCGACCGACTGCCTGCTTCGACGAGCTCCCCGACCACGCTTCCAGCTCCAACTAGACCACTGTATTGTCGAGTTTGTGACGGCATGCGAGGAGCTGCAGCTCGCCCTCTCCGGCGGCATGATTATCGCGCGAGCGAAGTGGGTTCTACAGCGTCTGAATATTCCCTCAGAATCGTGGCCAAGGCTTGGGAGGTCATGGCTTCGCCGCCTTCAGCGTCGCTACGACATCCGTTGGCGGCGATCGTATGGAGAGGATGGAATGGTAGACCTGAGCGCGATTGAAGGCGAACTTCAGACCCTACGCAGCCTCATTCGCTCGTACCGATACGCAGATGTGTACAATATGGACGAGACGAGTTTCTTTTACAATAACGTCCCTCGAGGCTCGCTCTGTATCGGCGAGGCTCCATCGTTGAAACAAGATAAATCTCGACTTACACTAGCAGTCTGCACGAACGCCACCGGCACGGACAAGATGCCTCTGCTCTTCATCGGGAAGCCCTTCAAGCCTCGCTGGCTTGTCAAGAAGCCGGTCGACACGCAGTATGCGTCCGCCCGTCGAGCGTGGATGACGACTGATACGTTTAAACCATGGCTGCGTGACGTGAACGAGGCGATGAGCGCTCAAGGACGCCATATTCTTCTCCTTGTAGATAACGCCTCGTCACACAGCGACGACAATCTTGTGCTGTCCAACGTCCGTGTTGTCAAGCTGCCGGCGAACACGACATCGAAATTGCAACCTCTTGACCAGGGGATCATCTACTGCTTGAAGCGCGACGTTCTCCGCAAGAAGATAGAGTACGCGATTGAGGCGGTCGACGAGGGTATCGAAAACCCTTACAAAGTAGGTGCACTCAAGGCAATCGAGTGGTGCGCACAATACATTTGACATTTTTGATATTTTTCGTGTCGTTCCAGAAACCTTTACCCATGAATATTCCTCTCTCTCTGTATATATATCAGGTGGTCGCTATCGGGGCACATTACTGTATTATGCATGCGCGCATAACTTTCTCCATGTCCAACCGCGAGTGCAGCTTGCACGAAACAGCTAAACTTCTCCAACGGGCCTGAAGAACTCCAAACGCCCACTATACATCCTTTCGCAAAGCTTCTTGCACCACTGCAAATTGTTTTGCTTATTCCCGCGTGATTGCGACAACGTCTTGATGAACACGGCCCAGTCAGGATAAATTCCGTTCGCATGACAGTACGCCATGTTGTACTCATGCCCATTAATCTCATAGTTGACTCGAGGTGCTGTTCCATTCATCAGATCGTCAAAGACCGGTGATCTATCCAAAATGTTCAATTCGTTTAGTACCCAAAACTTGCATGCCAAATCCACAGTTCCTGGTCTGCACAGGCCTCTAAGACGACAGTAGGCTTCTTCTCTTTGCCCTTAAATTTGCCCCGCCCACCCCGAAGGACAATTCTGCCCCTCCCAGTGCATACAGTCCATGCTACACCACATTCCCACGAATCCTCGGCGCGCATTCATCTGAAGAAGATGTTGCATGTCAATTTCATTTGGGGATCGGAGATATTCGCTGCCGAACGGCTTGTCCACCGCTTCCACAAAGTGCGTGACGTTATTGTAGACAACAGTGTCGGAAATCTTGAGGTTCTCGTCCACGGCATCAGCAGACATCGCGTAGTCAAGCACTCGCAACACAGACGTCACTTTCAACATGGGGTGAATTCCCATGCGGTTTTTCGCGTTTGGGCGCTGCTCAAAGTACTCAGGGTCTGCCTCAAGAACGCCATCCAGCACACGAGATAAGATATACTTGCTCATCCGATTGCATTTTCGGAGATCCAGCTCGTCGTAGACTGAGTTTGGGGCAAAATACTGCTCCACAAGCGCTTATATCGCGCCTGAAAGTCGCGGTCTTTGTTTGCTCTTTTGCCTGGTCGTGACCCTCCTCGATAACGCGCGACGTCTTCGTTGAAGGGCGTTGAGAACAGTACTTGCTGTGCGAGGAGATCGTCGTCGTCATCGTCGTCGTCATCGTCGTCATCGTCGTCGTCGAGTCCAAGAGCGTCGTGTAGATCACCACGCAGAAGATCGACCGACTCGCCTTCCATGATGCTGTGCTGGGTCTTATTTGTTTTATTTGTTTTTTGTCACAACGGGTGCGGATTCGGAAGCCAGTCAAATTTGATGGTGCTTTTGTCGTCTCCGTTCGGCTAAATTTAACTTTTGTTTTGTTCAAACGGGTGGGAATGCTCTTACAACTTGTCCAATGAAGTCATATTCGCAAAAATTGAGACATTTGCTCTTCTTGGCGAAAAAGATGAATCTTTTCCACCAATCAGAGCACGATATGCATGGACGTCATGGACCCGAGGACGCCATCCTCGTAGATATCCCTGAGCGTCGACGGTTTTGTTCGAGGGGACGCAGCCAGACCTGCGTGGCCCGTCTGATTCCGGATTTAGAATGGCTACGGAACCCGGGGTGTTACACCGTCGACACCGATAATCAGGCGTGCGCGAGACGGGGCGTCTCTATCTAGGATGATGCTACAGTTCCTCAAATGCGTTCTACATATAAATATCGCTTTAGGCAGGGGTGACGATCGCCCACTCGCGCAATTGACGTTGAAGTGCACCAGACCTGGCGAAGCAGCACCAGTTGCTCGTGCAATCGAAAACTGGTGCAGCCTACCTGCGACCGCTCTCGCTTCTGGCCATTTCGCGTTGGCCGCTTTAGCCATGGACGGCTTCCTCTCGGGCGAAGAGCGCCGCCCCCGCCCCCCTCCCGCACCCGAAACGCTGTACACCCCGTTGTACGTACGGAAGAACCAGTATTGGGACGTTGTCCAGATGATTAGCCCGCCGAGGAGGCTCCCTCCCCGGTGGTGGAAGGTGGTCAACGCTCGCCGGTTTTACTGCATGAACTGCCGCAGGATCTACCCTATGCGGCGTGGGTTGAGAGGAGAGGCAGCAGGACTTGCCTGCTCGCCTGTAAATTGACTGAATGAGAGAAAACCCTTTATATGATGATATGTACCCTACATAAGCAAGTACGAGGGGACATTCAGAACAGATCACAGATGGTGTAATTTGGCTACATAGTGCGATGACGACAGCAGGCAAAAGGAATCGATGCCGCCCCGGACGCAGTCCGGAGGCGTGCTCACTTCCCAATTTGCCTCAGACTGAGCACATCGTCTAGAGCATAGGCAATTAGGAATAACGGATAAATACACACGTAGTGAACCTCTCTACTGTGTTGAGCCATTTCAATATTTCAAGTAAGATGAGCAAACCGAACCAGAGTGTGACCGGCAAGCTGGCCTTCACCGACAAGAAAACCCTGGAAAGACAAGGCCAAGGCCCATCTGGTCGCGCTCAGCGACGCGTCAGTCGTGACCGAGCTTCAAGCCAAGCATTGCGCTCCAATCGCTCGCTACGAAGAGGCGCTTGAGGAAGAGCCAATCCTCACCGAGCCGGGTTTAGGGACTTCGGACGACGAAAAGGATGCGCACACGCTCCAAAAGGCATTTGCGCGGCAACAGTCGTCGTACATCAAGGACCTGTTAAACCGAACACTTCCGACTGGAGAGGCTGATGCGACGACCGGTGCATGAGATTTGGCGTGCGATCGAAAAACGCTTCGGACTCAACACGGCGTCAGGTGTGGTAGAGCTGGTACAGCGCTTCGAGGCTATTGCAGCCTCCGATTTCAGGAATGTGTCGCACCTTTTCCGCTGCGAGAGAGTAGACGAACCGAAACAGCGCCGATGCAATTAAAGTCGGGCTGATTTCGAAGCCACTGATGCTGGTTTGAAGATTCTGGCGGTATTGCCAACGCATCTTTGGGGGTCGGCCCTCGATTTTACACCGGAGGAGTTTACGCTGGACAAAGTTGAGACGAAACGCTGCGCGATCTTCGGGAACAAGAGTAAGGGTGAAATCAAGGTCCTGGGACATGGCGTGTCCGTCAACCATGTTGACGCCAAGCCTCTCAAGATCTCTGTTAAGGAAATGGATGGAAGCAGAAGGCTCCCTTGTGTGTGCCACACAAAGCCTTTTACACAGCATACTCATTCGCTATGCTAGACTATGGTGACCACACAATAGGATGTATGCTACACAATGTAGCCTCACACACCTGAATGGCCCTGAGGGCCGTCAGCTCTCCTGGCAATCTCCGCCAACTTAATATCTCAATCATAACTCAATTTCTCCTCTTCATCGCAAGTCTTCTTCTCAGCAGGCCAACCCCTTGACAGGTTATGAGCCCAACGCAAGCCTCGCTCACCGACGACCGCGACTTCCCGCGCCTCAACGGCCGGAACTTCGTGATCTGGAAGACACGTGTCACCGCTGCACTCGAAGGCAAGAACCTCATCGGCTTCGTCACGCAAGCCGACTACGCTGGGGAGTCTGAATCCGACTTCAGCGATGACGATGAGCTCGACCCCAAGTACTCCAAGTTCTTCACGGCTGAGGACAACCAGGCTGTCACGAAGACTCTGGACGAGATCGGCGCTCCAAGTGCAGATGCACCCGGCTCCTCATCGAGTGAAGCCTCGGACGACAGCACTGCTCCAGCCAAAGAAGATGGAGACGGAGACGTTGAGATGGACCAGGAGAATCTCCCTGTGATCCAGTCCTTCACGGCCAAGAAGCGGCTGGACCGTCAGAAAGCAGAGAGGCCAAGGGTCAGACGCCCCAAGCTGAGCTCCAAGACGCTTCGCCGCGACACGATATTTCAGTAGTTGCGTAGTTTTGTAAGTCCAAGCAGGTATCAATCGAAGCAGAAACACATAAATAACAACACGCGCTTTCATTATATCTCAATTTCGTAACTGCGGTGTTCGTTTTGCCCAGGTTCCCCCACCAGATGCTCCTTTCCGTTCCGGTTGAGTCAGACATGGAGTGTTCAAAACGGTAACAGCACGTGAGGTGTTGTCTGAAACTTGCTTCTCGTCGAATTAGGTAGTAAATGGATCTTCTATTTCACAGGCTAATATTTCTGATTTCGCTGAAGAATCCACCAAAACATGGCTTCATTTTCTGCAGTCGCTCTTGGACGCAGTTGTGTTTGTGTCAGCTGAGCCGGAAGTGGTAATTCCAAGCAACTTGGCCGCAGCGCGAACGACATGGCGCCGCAGCAGAGCGAGGAGCAGACTCAGGCCCAGCAGAACCCTGCTTGGTGGTGGCGCAGTGCCAGCGACCGCCAAAGCTCCACGCGCGCCGTGACCTGCTGCGAGACGGAGCTGCTGAGCGCCGCCGTGCTGTGCGCGGCGCTGTCTGCTACCAAGGCGGCCCCTTCCGCCTCCGATGCGCTGGCGAACGCGCGCGCTGCTCGTGAGCTCGAGATGCACGTGCGCAAGTCGCCGCTGCCTCACACTTTGCACCTGCCCGTGCTCGAGTTCAGGACTGACTACGTGCTTGTGGAGTCGGAAGGCGCCATGCTGTGCGCCATGCGGGCGACAAGCCCCAGCGACATCGTGCAGGCCGTGGTGGGCTCAGCCGTTCCGCTGTCGCAGCCATACGTGCACCGTTTCGGCGGTGCGAGGATTCATGCGCCGTTCTGGAAGCGCGCGCAGCGGCTGGATCTCGCGAAGCTGCGCGGACAAGCCCAGCAAGCTGGGAAAGTGCTGCTGCTATGCGGACATTCGATCGGCGGCAGTATCGCCAAGCTGGCGTTCTGTGAGCTCGTGTATGGTGGCTTACCGCAGCAAGTTCGGGAGGTTCTTGGAAAGATCGATACGGATCAGCCGAAAGCGGACGGTAAAGAGGACGGCCACAACGAAAAACACTTCCGCAAACACAAGAAGCAGAAAAACGAGCCTGCAGAGTGGATGAAGAGAGTGGAGAATAACGACCGCGAAGCTGCGCTTCAGAACCTTCCGGTGGCTATGGCTGTTGGCTTTGGTGCACCGTACGCTGGAAATGACGCTTTGACCGCTTTCTTACAGCCCCTAGGGTTGAATGACCGAGTGGTGACCTTTGTCAATGAGTTCGACTGTATCCCCGGCATTTTGAACGTCGCACACTCGGCCGCGATGCTTGCCAAAACAACTGAGCGACTGGTGACAATCGCCAAGGCAACGAAAGCGTTACTCAACCTCCTGCCGGCGCCAATGCAGCAGCGGATTGCGGATATGGCAAAAGGAGCTGGTTCGGCTGCAGTCCCGAGTGCCACGTCGGCGTACTTGTCCATGAGTATTACCATGCTTCAGAAGTCATTTGACAAGCTGCGGGAATTCAACGTCGTCAAGTCTGTGGATTATCGATACGCTCCATGCGGGACCTATGTGTTCATGGCAAAGGAGAACGCAGAATTCAACATCATTTCGGACCCCATGGAGATTCGCAAGACCCTGGGTGAGGACGGGGAAGAAGCCACTACTGGTCTCACCGGGAACTCAATCTTGCAGCACATGATGAGGGCTTATGTGGATTCGATCGCCCGACGCTCTAGGTCCATCCAGATCAATGCGACCATGAATCACTATGAACGCCTAGGTGTCGCTCGGAACGCAAGTGACCGCGAGATTCGCAGATCCTATCGGTCTCTCGCATTAAGATGGCATCCCGATCGAATGGCGCATGGATCACTCACCGACCAGCAAAAAGACATGGCGGAGGATATTTTCAAGCTGCTGGCGGAGTCGTACGAAGTGCTTTCGAATAAAGAGAGCCGTCTCGCCTACGATACGTACTTGAACAGACCGCCAAGTCGCCATGAAGAGTTCATGCATTACGGCACGGTGGACGGCATTTCGCTGGATGAGGCAATCTCCACCTTCAAGGATGCGGTCGACAGTATTTCTGGCACGTTACACCGCGTGACAGACCGCTTCAGCTCGTCCAGCTCGACTACAGTTGGGCACCCACTGCAGCACAACGCAGGCAAAACACCAGCTACTACCACAACATCTTGTGGGCATTCGACGAGCTCCAGTGGAGCGCATATTTCATCGACCAAACTTCCAGTGACGTCTGACGTGGCTAGCGTTCCTGACGCCACAAGCGCCTCTCATCAGGTACCTGGTGCCTCACTTGGATCAACTGGAGTTGCAACGCCGTCGAACGCAGTTCCTACTTCAGTTACTGGTGCTTCTACATCCACGTCTGAAGCCTCTGCTACGCTGGGTAAGACTGGAGAACTTGTAACGAACAACAACGCAGAGTTCTCTACGCAATCGATGGACACGCGCAGCAGCAGCGACAGCATCAGCTCGAAGTCGTCCAGCACAACTTTGAAGACCGTTTCAGTTGTTGGAGGTGCTGTGGCTGTGGCTGCCAGTGTGGCAATCATTGTGAGTGCGTGGTCGCAGTTTTCCGAAGCCTCACGGAAGAAACGACAAGCTGCTGCTGTGCGTGATATGTCAGGCGATTGCTTGGTGCTGCTTCTGGAAGACCGGAAATCCGTCGAACATCGGCAAAGTCGTACTCCGAGCATTCAGCTGCTTCAGCAATCCAAAGCTCGACAAATCAAGGCGTACGCAATTGCTAGCACTTCAGCTAAAAGTGGGGATGATAGTTGCGAGGACAGCGGATTGTACCTCGCGAAAGAGGCCCAACAAGCTATTGTCGAGCTGACGAAGGATGAGCAAAGTCAAGATGATAAGCTCATCGAAGAGTTTTTCGACTGTGCGGCTGAAGATGAAGACGCTGCCATTGAGGCGCTGGCTGAAGAAGAGTTTTTCGACTGTGTGGAGCTTGTTCAAGACGTCGATCAGCATTTTGCCAAAAGACACGAGAAACTTCGCCACCCGCATGGCATGCCAAAGGTTCGTGTGATGTTCCCGAAAGGGTCGAAAGTGAACACACCGTTTGGACTTGGAGTCGTGGAGGAATGGAGAGAGAGCACTGCAGTTGCGGCCATTCGGTTCGAGGATGAATCGCTTCGCTACGTTGACAAGAAGGACATTTCTCGTGGCGCGTCCACTGCTCGCGAGCTAACGATTGCTGTTGTTGACGAGAGACGAGCAGAATTGGCAGAACGTGTGATCACAAAGTATGACTTGGAGGAAAGAAAAGCTGGGGACCAAATCACCAGTGTAGCTCTTGCTGGTGCTGGCGGCGCTGTCAATAGTGGACTCCGTGCAGCCGGCGGGTTGGCGCTGGCCAACGGTGTTGCAAGGTCGGGCACAGCCCTTGGCGGCATGGTGGCAGCACCACTCGCCGTCGCGTCCATCCTTGTTGACATTGGAAAAGAGTTCTACGACTACCGCAAGAAGCACAGCGAACGCAAGGACTTGGGTGTTCTTTCATCGACGAGTGAGCGACTGTTGCGGCGTGAGTTCCGCTTGAAAACTGGCGAGGTTGTTGTGAGCCGTACGACGGCTGCAGCTGGTGCAGGACTTGGTGCGTACGGCGTAGCATCGGCGATGACGCTGTGGGCAGCAGCTGGTGTGGCCACTGGGCCTATTGGAATCGTGGCAGCGACAAGTGCCGCGGTTGTTGGTGGCGTTGCAGGTTATTTTGGCGGCGCCAAGGTTTACTCGCTGTCGACGGCTTCATACTTCAAGAGCCAGAAGCACGCGAAGGAGCACATTGATCGGCTGGAGCTTGGCGCGCGTGTTTTGTTTGAGGAGCATGATCCTGCAGGGGCTGGCGAGATTTCCAAGGAAGCGTGCCTTTCGATCATGCAGAAGCTATACGAGATATCGGGAGACACTTCCGACTTCGCGTATGAAGCGAGCGTTGAAGCGATCAAAGATCCCAGCTTTGAAGGCCCCGTAACATGGCGTATGTTTTGGATCTGGGTGAGCACGGAGGCCGCGAGGTCCCTCAAGAGCCTGGAATGCCAGGAATCGAAACCAGCTCACAATGCTGAAGGTGAAAGGAAGCGTGATAAGGTGCTTCGGAAAATCCGGGAAGCGAAGCAGAAGCACCACGAGAAGCACCACACGCACGAAAAGGAAGGTGCCGACATCAGCCCAACGGGTACGGATTTCAAAGAAGTCGAAGAAGAAATTCACGCGCGAGCTGCGTTTACCCCAGTTCTTCCAGGGGAGGACGACAGTCTTGATGAAGTGAAGGCGACGGTGGAGAGTCTTGTACACAGCAAGCATCTGACTGCTGGACAGGCGTTTTCATTGTACGAGCAACTCGACTCAAAGGATCCCATCGAGCAAATCTCGGCCCGCGAAATCATCGCAGCCCTCCAGTCGGAGTTAGCAGAGCCCGAGTCTGAGAGCGTGGATACCTTTGAAGAGCTATTTCCTGTTGCCAAGAAGGACGACAAAATGGAGCAAGAAGACGTTAAGGACTCGCAGATTGTGGCTTCGCAGTTGACCACGTTTGCAAAGTTGCCACCACTCGCTCCTTCCTCTGGTGAGCCGAAGAAAAAAGGGTCCAAGCCACCCCAAGTCGATCCACGGTTGGATGTTATGTGCTCGCTCATGTCAGTTGATGGCCTGAAGCGGTTCCTTGAGGCGCAGTACATCGTGCCTGAAGAGTCCATGGCTCGTCACGAAGACCTGCACTGCCTGGCGCTGGCGTCGGCAGTGCCTCCAGCTTCGTCGAGCAGCGCACCGCGTAAGTGAAGTGTTGGAAATATATAATGAAAGTATCTTTACCGAATAGCTATGATTCTTGAGCAGATGGAGTGATTTCCCACACCTCGATGTCTGCCGCAACGTAGCACGGATCGTATTCAGCGGTGTCCAGCACCCGCAGCGAGAACTTCTTTTCCTCCATGAGTTCCCAAAATCTCTGTTTGGGCTGGAAATGCTGGTAGTGGCGGTGTTCATACGAAATGATGATCCGCGTGTGTGGTCTGCTGAGCAGCGTCAAGGCGTCCACGAGGGGTTCGATCGGGTACAGCCGCGGTAGAATGCAGTCCGACACGAGGATGAGGTCCGGATACGAGGTCGAGTCCTCGGGTGACGGGATAAGGCTCGTAGACGGAGACCGCCCCCACGCGTAGCCTTCCACGTCGACTGCAACATGGTTGTCAACGACGCCATCTTCCTGCGCCAAAGAGGCGTTCTCCTGCATGATGAAGCGCACGTTGTCCATGTCTGTGAGCACCACACGCCCAGCTCTCAGCAGCATGGCCGCCGCGATGCCCACCGCCCCCGTGCCGCTGCCGAGCTCCAGCACGAACGGGTCATCTGAATCCGTCAGGGCCCTTGGGTTGGCGGCCGCGCGATGCTCGAGGTGTTTGAGCAGCACGCAGGCAGCGGGCCACACCGTGAGGCCCGTGCCAAATCCGTTGAGCTCCCCCTGCAGCACCTGCTTGATGCGCAGCGGCCTGCCGCCCACGGTCTCCCGGAAGAACGGCGCCATGGAGAAGACATCGCGCCACGCCAGCGTCTGCCACGCAGCCACCCCACTAGAGCCCTTATTGCCATTGCTGCTACTCTCCGGTAGGGTGGCATGCCGCACCTCACCGTTCGCGTCACTTGCCTCGGCTTGAAGGGCTTCCTTACCCGCGGAATCCGACGAGATCTTCACTTGCTGTTGCTGCTGCTGGACCTTGTCCTGGACACCCTGACGCAGCAGCTGCATGAACCTCTTCCTGCTCTCCATGTCGGCCATGACTCGGGGCTCCACGTAGCAGCCTTGACGCTCGGCAATGGCCTTGCGCAGCGACACCTGAGACGATTGAGCAGAAATGGGACTTGGAAGATATAAGACTGTTGTTGTGTCGTTTTTACAAGTCTAAAGAGATGCTGGCGTCGGTGGCGCATTGCTTGAGGCAGTGCGACATCGACGTCGCCGATCGTCCGCTACGCAGACTCGTTGTCCGAGTTGTCGCTTGATTGCTGCAGGAATGAGGACAGCTTGACGGGCGAGGGTGACGCGGATCGGTCTTTCCTGCGCGACGCCTTCTTGCTCTTCTTAGAGCGCCTGTGTCGTTGAGAGCGGTCGTCTTCCGAGTCCGAGTCACTGTCGTCCGAGTTGGACGACCTCCGTCGCCGCTTGTGGCTCCTCCTACAAGACAACCACGCAACGTCAGACAAGTCGAAGGACACCACAGCATTTGGACCCTGTTGTGACTCACTTTTTCTTGCGGCTCTTGTGTCTAGAGCGTCGCCGCTCATCGTCGCTGCTCGATTCGTCCGATGACGAGGAGCGCGACCGCTTCTTGTGCTTCTTCTTCCTCTTCTTGGAGCTTCCCCCTGCCAATTTCTACAGCCTCAACATGAGTCGCTCTCACTGTCACTCCACCAGCACCTCAACCATAACTCACCCTGTCTCTGGCAGCATCCAGCCTCTTCCTGTACTCCTTCATCTCCCGCTCCCCATTGCCGCTGAGGTCCAGCTTGTCCGCGTTCTCTTTCTTAAACTGCTCCCACGTGGGGCGGTTCGGGTCGCTGATGCGGTCCGCGATGGTGCGCTCCTCCTTGCCCGTCACCATGCGCATGAAGGCGTCCATGGTGGCGGACTGTGGCGCCGCGGACTTCGCCCCCGCATTCTGCGCCGGCTTCTCCACAGGCGGCTGCAATGCGGCAATACACAGTAACACACAACACCATCAGGTCAGACACTCCCTCACTTGAGCGACATGAATCCCAAGCGTCCCCATACCGCTGCCGACGCCGCGCGGATGGCGCGTTGCCGCTCAAAGCGGTGGTCGTCAATCTGCCGGTCCTGCACTAGGCTGTAGTCCACGCCCGACGAGCGCTTGAAGCCGTGGTCGTCCCTCCCCGACGGCATACTTGAACCTATATGGTGCTGTATTCAACTGGTTGGAATGGTTCCAGTGTCTGACAACTCTGGTACTGTGCAGGCCAGCCAATCACGAAGCCATTCAGCTTTGAAGTCAACTTTGATTGGCTATATTGTTATAGGTTTCTCCTGCATCTCAAGCTCGACTGTAGGTCCCCCATTTTGGATCGCGAAGAACACCCCAAGCTCGGATCATCATGGTGGGGATGGCGTCTTGTTAATCATCGGGCCAACGCGCTCGAACCTGACGTCTTTCTTTGTGTATATATGTCGCCACAGAACTCAGCCAGCCTTCCTCTCGTGCGTGCACCCCCTGACGCGCTGCGCTTCGGCTTCTACAGCGCCAGCGAGGACGTGCGACCGGTGCACGAGGTGCAGCGTCTGCAAACTGCGGTACGTCGCAGGCTATTGCCGTAGTGGATACTGTACTAGAGGGTGTAAACTAATAATTTCCCCACGGGGACTATTTGTCACGCAGCACCGCCAGACCAACTGGGAACTCAAGATGGCAACGGTGGAGCAGGTTTACGGCAAGGGCGCGGCCATGCGTCTGCGCACCGAAAAGGCGGTGCTTGAGCAGTTCACGGTGAGTGGGAGAGTTGCGGTCTCCTCTTTTGATGGTGGCAGAATGCTTACGGGCTTGTTGTATATTGCAGCGTCTCCCCGGTCTCCCCAGCTCGCACGTCGGCCTGGACACGCTCACGGGCGCGGACGAACAGATCGAGTTCACGGACTTCCTCAACGGTACGCGGCTCTCTCTCTCTCTCTCTCTGCTCTCCTAGGCGAGTGTGCATTACTGACGTGGTTTTGTGTACAGACCCCGATGAGCACCCGGAGAACACGTTCCGCGTCCACGAGGCGATGGAAGTGAAGCTCTCTATTTTCTAAGAACTCGGCAGTGTGCGCTTTTGACTGCAAGGGCAACCACTAGCACAACTCAAATCGAAGACAACATGCTGGCATGGCGCTCGTGTTACTTTGCCGCGAGCCTGCATCGGAGCATGGCTTAACCTCAGCAATAATACGAAGTCGACGTTGACGGAATGATAACTACGCTTTTTGTTTATATCTGGTCCTTCATGTGCATTCCTGCGGTAATAGTGCACTCATTTATATAATGACAAAGCCTGACCTGAGCGTACTCACTTTGACGGCTCTGATGTCGGAGGGGAGGGTGCCGCAGCCATGAGAGCTAAGCAGTGCAAGTCTTCATGCCGTGCAGGCGCTTCGTCCCCACCAGGAACGAGGATATTCTGACGCTGCAGGTACCGTTGCAGACCCTGCGTTGACATCAGCGAGCACATGACATCGAGCCGTTCGTCTGGGACAGGGGTCTTCTTCTTTTCGTCCTCATTCGTGGCGGCGGCCTTTGCATCGGGAGCACGGGTTGTTGCATCGCTTTCCTTTTCGGGTTCATCCGCCATGGCGTCACCACCAGTAAAGCCGAAGCCATCGCACACGAGACTCTGGTCGGGACCCCCATCCAAAAGCCCCTCGTGCATAGCAAGAATCGTCCTCCTCGCCGACTCCTTCAGCACTGAATCGTCCGATGCCAACTGTTCGCGGAGCTGGTAGGCATCCCCAACTGTCAGGTGCCCGTTGTTTACCAGAAACTCGATCTGAGCCTTCAGCACCAAGCCCTCTTCTTCAGCTTCAGTATCCTCCACCGCATCACTAAGCAGCGAAGCAACAAGCCCCAGTGCCGCCACGACAGACGGATACAAAGCAGCCTGAGGCTCTGCCAGCATCGGTGTCGCTTTTTTCGAGTTCAGATACGAGAAATACTTCATGTAGCTGTTCCACCACGTCTCACCCGGCACAGGCTCCGACAACTTCTTCGACTCCTCATGCTCCAGTTCACGCAGCGCCCGAGCTGCTTCCGTGCTCACCCACTCCCAGAACATTCCCCACGTCACAGGCCCCTCAAATGCATCGTCCTGGATCACTGCCATCGTCCTCTCATACCCGCTCTCGGAGATCGAGCCCATCGCATCGTACAACTTCTTCATCAGCTTGATGCAGTCATCTTTGGAGATTGTACCCGTAGCCTCAGGGTCAAACTCATCGAACAAAATCCGCGCTCCCAGTTCCAGTCGATCGATATGCTCCTTCGCATTCTGTTGGCTTGTGAAATAGCCCGCTGTGGATGCAGAATACGCTTTCGACCCAGCAAAGAATCCTAACATGCCGCCCACAACAGCTGCGCTTGTGGCTGCCACAATCCCCACGGGACCAGCGGCAAGGCCTGCCGTACTCCACATCCCCAACGCGGAGGCCACACTGTACGCTCCAATGCCTGCGCCCGCCGCAGCTGCCGTGCGACTGGCAATGACTTCACCAGTTTTCAACCGGAAGTCTTGCATCATTAGCTGCTCGGTGGTGGTCGAGAGTACACCCAGCGACTTCCTGTCCGTGTACCGCTTGCGATAGTCGTAGTACTCTTTTCCAATGTCGACAAGAATCGATGCAATTGTAAGCGGTGCAGCTACAGCACCGCCAAGTGCTGAAGACGTTCTCGCCATGCCGTTTGCCAGCGCTACGCCCCCAGCAGCACGGATTCCACTGTCAAGGGCACCATCCCCGCTCGCAGCAACGAGACTCTTGAACGTGCCACCAGCCTCGCCAGCATTCAAATGGTAGCGAGCCACCACGCGATCCGCCAGCTTTGCTCTTTTGGCCTCCAAGAGATCACTTGTTGCCACTTTGGCCAACGCCGCACCACGCGAAATGTCAGCTTTCTGGATGTATCCGATCATGAATTTAGAGGAAGCGAACTGGACTGCAGCTGAAGACTCGTCGTCTCGCCAGTTTGCCACGGTCGCTAAGCCAAAGGGAGTGCTCACAATCGAACCTGGAGGAAAGGCATCCCGCCTCGCGATTTCCGTTTGCGCTTGCTTCACCTGCATTTCTTCCTCTAGCGCTTCGTCACTGAAGTGCTGGGATACCTCATCCATGAGATCGACGCAATCGAAAAACTCTTCCTCTGCCATCGCCTCCATCGCTGCGTGGTCGAACTCAGTCGCGCAGTCAAAGAACTCTTCGACAATTCCATCTTCAGCCGCATCCTCTTCTTGCCTCAGAGTAACCAGTGCCTGCTGTGCACCTCTCACAAGACGCTGTTTCGCAGTGCTATCATTCGCTTCACTCGTAATGGCCAATGACGAGGCATCCTTCTTTTTCTTCCGCTCATCGGCTTGTTGAAGCAGCAGCTGTGTTGTATCCGTGTGCTGAGTTTGACGATGGTCTTCAAGCAGCAGCAACAAGCAATCGGCGGGCATCTTCCTCACCACTTCTGCTTGACGCCTCTTTTTCGACATCTCAGAGTACTGCGACCACGCATTCACAATCAGTGCCACGCTAGCTCCAACGGCGACAGCACCACCCACCACGGAAACAGTCCGTAGTCCGGCATTTGCTCCTGAGTTCCCAGCAGCCTGAGTAGGCGCTGCCATATCGCCGGCAATGATTTCTTCCGGTTCCAAGTACATGACTTGCTCGTACTGGTCCGTACCGATCCCCACTGTTCGCGTCACACGAATTCGATCCGGCGCGAACATGTTATTGTGGTTGTTTGGAACGAGACCACTACGGACTGACGACGGCGTACGCAATGGATTTATCACGGTGGAGCTGGACGATGAAAAGCGCGACGTCACCTTCGATACTGCCCCGGAGAGATTATCAATCACGTCGCGGAAAGTAGCGATGGCTTCGTCGAGAGTCATTCCGTTCACCGTACCATTGCGCACGAACTCGTCCTTTAGACTGGGCGAGTCGTTCAGGTGTGCATCGTAAGCCTTCCGTGCTTCAGCGTCGTACAGGACTTCATACGACTCTGCCAACAGCTTGAAAATCTCTTCTGCGGACGCTTGCTCCTGTGGGTTAGGCGAGCTGTTTGCCCAGCGATCAGGGTGCCACTTCAAAGCCAGTCTCTTGTAGGCGCTTCGTATCTGCCGCTCTGTTGCATTTCGAGGGACGCCAAGACGTTCATAGAAGTCCATCGACGCGTTGATTTGGATCGAGTTGGAACGGCGCGCGACTGCATCAACGTACGCGCTCATCAGGTGCTGCAAGATAGCGTTACCGGTCAAAGTCGCATTTGAATCGTCCTCCTTGTGTAACGCTTTGCTGATAGCGCTTGACTCCGAATAGATGTTGAAGTTCGTCCCGCTCTTCGCCAGGAAGATGTACGTCCCGCACGGGGAATACTGGTAGTCAATCTCCTTCACGAGATTGAAATCACGGAACTTCTGGAACGTGTTCTGCAAAATGTTCAGGCTCATCGTTAAGTAGGCCGAACTCGCACTGGGGATGGTTCCAGTGTTCGCGGTAGCTGCCAAGTCCACGAATCGCTGCTGCATTTGGATTGGAAGCAAGTTCACCAGCGTCTTCGTCGCTTTCGTGATTGTGACAAAGCGCTCGGTGGTCTTGGCGACCATCGCCGCTGACTGCGCCACATTCAGAATACTTGGGATGCAGTCGAACTCATTAACGAATGTGATCGCTCGCTTGCTAAGTCCCAGTGGCTCCAGGAAGGACGTCAAACCCGCGGTCCCAATGTACGGAGCTCCAAACCCAATCGCTAGCATGTGCGGCGTGCTGCGAACTATCGCGTCACGCTCTTCCTCAGGCATGCCTTGAACCATCAATCCAAAGTCCATTCCATCACTTGTCTGTACCCCATCCTCCTTCACCTCCTCTTGCTTCTGCTGGTCGTAGTCGCGCTTTTCAAGGAACAGCCGCGCTTTCGTCGGCAAGTGCTGGTACACCAGTTCGCAGAAAGCCAACTGCGCGATGCTGCCGCCGATTGAATGGCCACACAAGATGAGCATCTTCTTCGCCTGTCTAGCCTGGTGGTGGATGTCATGCAAGTCCAATCGCTGTGCTTTTGTCCAGAAGGGCGCGTGGATCCTCGCACCACCGAAGCGGTGCACGTAGGGCTGCGATAGCGGCACGGCCGAGCCCACCACCGTTTGCAAGATATCGGCAGGTTTAGTGGCGCGTATAGCGCAAAGCACTGCGAGCTCGGACTGCATCAGCACGTAGTGGGGCGTGAGCGCCAGCACGGGGAGCTGCAGACTGTGCGGCAGCGGCGACTGGCGCACGTGCATCTCCAGTTCGCGGACTGCGAGCGCGTTGGCCTGCGGGTCGCTCTCGGACGGCTCGACCTGTGTGGCGGACAACGCGGCGCATAGCACGGCGGCGTTCAGCAGCTCCGTCTCGCTGCAGGCCACGGGGTCGGACCGCGCAGCTGAGTCGGCCCACCACCAGGCGCGTTCGGGGGCATCTCGTGCGCTCTTCTTGTGCTTCTTGGCGGGCCGCGTGACCGCAGAGGCTGGCGCCATAGCTGATCGTAGATGGTCGTCGAGTGAAGAGCGATACTGCAGCAGATGCAGGCTTCTTCTTCTCCTTCTTCTCGTTCAAGTCTGAGTTTGCGACTTGTCTAATGCAGCCATGTTCGCAAAAATTGCGACATTTTCTCTTCTTGGATTGGCAAAAAAGATTAATCTTTTCCACCAATCAGCGATGAGTAGACGTTACGGGGGAGCATTTGAAGCTAAGCCGAGCCAATGTGGACGTCGCTTCTCGTGCTCACGGCCGCCGCGCTCTCGGGCGTGGCAGCCGAGGATGACTACAAGATGCGGGACGAGGTAGACGTCGTGGCCAACACGATCCGCCCTTATGCCAATCCGACCGAAACGTACCAGTACTACAAGCTGCCGTACTGCAAACCCAAGGAGCGCCAATGGGACGATCACGACCTGGGCGAGTTGCTCACGGGCAGTCGCAAGGTCGTGACGGACTACCGCCTGTACTTCGGTGTAGACCAAACGTACGCGCAGCTGTGCAAGCTGCCGGTCACGCCCGACGTCATGAAGACCTTCAAGGACGCGGTAGACGAGGACTACGAGTTTGAGATGTACGTGGATGACATCCGTCTCCGCGGCCAGGTCGGTTACCTCATCCAGGAGGGCATCCGTGAGGGCATGAAGGTGCACTACTACCTCAATACGCACCTGCACTTCGACATCGCGTACAATAACGTTGAGGCGGAGGAAGGCGGGTATAAGATTGTGGCGGTGAACATGACGATGGCGTCGTCGGACCCGGATCTTGAGTATCACTACGCGCTGTCACCCGAGAACATTGCACGATCGCCCGAGGCGATCTTCACGTACTCGGTGAAGTGGCACAACCGACCGGATCTGCTGTACGAGAACCGCAACGTGGAAATGGACCTGGTGGAGCCGGACGACCTGGAGCTGCATTGGATCTCGGTCATCAACTCGTTCATCCTAGTGATGATGCTGACGGGCTTCCTTTCGATTGTGATGATTCGGATCCTGAAGCGGGACTTCTCGCGGTATACGGACTTGGAAACCGGAGACGAACATGCGCTCGAGGACGACTCTGGATGGAAGCTCTTGCACGCCGACGTGTTCCGGTTCCCGACACACCTGAGCGTTTTCTGCGCGCTTAACGGCGCCGGTGCGCAGTTGTTCGTGATGCTGTCGGTGGTGCTTGCATCCTCGTTGCTGGGCGTCGTGAAGCCCAACAAGCGTGGAGGTATGATGACTGCCTTCATCGTCCTGTATGCGCTCACGGCGGGCGTTGGAGGTTTCCATTCCGCTCGGATGTACCGTCAGCTTGGAGGACAGCGATGGGTCTGGAACATTCTCATGTGTGTGCTGGTCATCCCGGGCCCGCTCGTTGCCATCTTCTCGTTCTTGAACTCGGTGGCGATCTGGAACGACTCGTCGGCTGCTCTGCCTTTTGGCACTATCATGATCGTGCTTGCCCTGTTCATCACGGTTGCGCTGCCTCTGACCATCATCGGGGGCATTGCTGGACGGAACTCGACCGGCGAGTTCAAGTCGCCGTGCCGTACCAACAAGATCCCACGCGAGATCCCCGCCGTGCCTGGCTACCGCAGCCCTTTCATCCTGATCATTGCGGCCGGGTGCCTCCCGTTCAGCGCGGTCTACATCGAGCTGCACCACATCTTCGCGGCGATCTGGGGCCACTCGATCTACAAGCTCTTCGGCATCCTGTTCCTGTCGTTCGTCATGCTGGTGTTCGTGACTGCCTTCACGACGATCTCGCTGACGTACATCCAGCTCTCGTCGGAGGACCACCGCTGGTGGTGGCGGTCATACGTCTCGGGCGGCACGACGGGGCTCTTCGTGCTCGCGTACAGCGTGTGGTACTACACGAGCGTGGCGGACATGACGGGTTTCTTTCAGGCGGCCTTCTACTTCGGCTACACGAGCATGATCGCCTACTGCTTCTTTGTCATGCTGGGCTTCATCGGCTTCCAAAGCTCGCTCTTCTTCGTCAACAAGATCTACAGGACCATCAAGGTCGAGTAGGACCCTGCGCCTTAACAACTGAATGCCAGCTTCAACGTGCTTTAACGAGCGACACAGGCTTGTCAGAAGACAAACTCGACAAGATCCGTTACGATTGGTCTAAAAATCTCATGGCGTCCGTCTGGCGTTGAGCGGACACGGTCGCACAGGCATTGCCGAAAGTGACGGACGACCCAAGCACCAGGCGGCGATGAAGATCATCAAGGCGGTGGTGCAGAGGGAGCCGCCTCCAAGATGGGGGTACCTGGCCTTGATGGTGGGCATGTTGTACTTGCTGCGGCGCGCCAAGATCAAGGACATCCCGCGTGAGGTACAGCACGTCCCTTCTTGCGTCTTAGCTCTCCATCTGACGATAGGAATCGTTGCTACTGCAGAACATGCTGAGCTTCTTCGCCGCCATGCTACCTACCGAGCTCTCGCACAGCCTGATGGCCATCAACGCCGCCATCATCTACAGACTGCACAAGTCCAAGCGGCCGGTGCTGTCTGAGTGGATCGGCTCCTTGGGGGTTCTCGTGCAGTGCATTGTCATGGTACGACTGGTGAAAACGTACCGGGACAACCTCTCCACCAAGCACGTGATCAGGGAGGCGATGCACGCCTCGGATGTGCCTTCGGATAGTGTTCAGCGTATTGGCGAGATCGGCTGGAAGCAATGGCTCGCCATGTTGCTGCCCGTGCCTCAACCCATGGCGCTCTCGATGGCATTCCCAGGGGTGTCCAAAGTGAAGACGGTGACTTTTGCTCACGTGGGCAAGAACAAGACCACGCCGCTGCTGATGGATATCTACAAGCACCACGACACGCCGTCAAATGCGCCAATCGTGCTGTACATCCACGGCGGAGCGTGGGTTATGGGCTCTCGGGAGACGCCCCCGCTCCCGTGCATCTACCAAATCGCTGCTCGTGGCTGGGTGGTCTGCGTGTTTGACTACCAGAAGTCTCCGAAAATCGCCTTCCCCGAGCAATTGGTGGACGCCAAGCGTGCGATCGCGTATTTGCGTCGGAACGCGCGTGAGGAATTCGATGCAAACTCCGACTTCATCGTCGTCGGAGGGGAGTCTGCAGGTGGCCACTTAGCGAGTCTGATGGCGCTCACTGCTGCTGACAAGTCGCTCCAGCCTGGATTTGAAGAGATCGATACCAGCGTGCGTGGCTGCATTGACACCTACGGCGTGCACGACTTCAAAGACCGTCACGGCGTGTACTTCTACAAGGACAAAGACCACATCTTCGTGCGCTTCATCGAGCTGTTAGTGATGCAGAAGAAAATGAGGGACGCTGATGAGGACTGGGAGAAAGCGTCCCCCATCGGTTGGCTCCGCGAAGAGAAAACGTGCGAGCTACCTGCCGTCATTCCGCCGTTCCTTGTCTCTCATGGCACGCTGGACACGCTGGTGCCGTTCGGCAGCTCGCAGGTGTTCTTCGAGCAGCTCCAGCTGTACCGACAGCGCGCGCACCAAGCCCCTGCAGGCGGCGTGAGCGACGTCTTCCTGGAGATCCCTGGCGCGCACCACGCGTTCAACTACGTCATGTCGCCCCGCGCGATCGCGCATGGCCAGGCTGTGGTCGCATTCCTGGACAACCTGTACGCGAAGACCAAGGACTTTCCGCCGGTGGAGGCCGCAGAGCAGATCCACGAGCTTTCGGAGATGGCATCGACGCCGACGCCAACGCCCACACCATTACCAGCCACCATGGGCACCGCTCGACTATAAGGTCCACCAGACCGTCTGGATGTCGTTCATGCATTCATTTCCATGTCATTCGACGAGCGAGGACAACGCTGGACAAGTCCTTTCCAAGCAGAATTAATTCGTAATGTTGAGTCAACACTTTTAATGGTCTCTGATTGGTTTATCATCTAGTATTCCATTGGCTATAATTCATTTTCAGCCTCTTATTGGCAGAAAAGGAAAGCGGCGACATCCCCATGCCATATTGCGCGCGGCCTCACGGATCATTTGAAGATTTACAGGTGGCAGGCCGCAGACTCGCCATCCGCTTAGGTCCTTCCTTCAAGGGACTTCGACAGTGGCCGCAGCAGGACCCAGCAGCACCACCAGAAGTGAGCTCAGTCCGCTCTCTGCAGTCAGCCATGAAGGTCTTCATGCCCGAGCCGCCGACGCCCTACCTGAGCAGCGAGCGCCTGACGCGCTGGGCGTACCTGGCGTTTGCTGTGTCCACGCTGTACGTCGTGGAGCGCGCCAAGAACAACAAGATCCCGCGCGAGAACTTCTTAGGCATGGCGGCATCGCTACTGCCCACGGAGCTCTCACACAAGATGGCAGTCATGCATGCGTGTCTGATGGGCTTCCTGCTCAAGAAGAAGATGCCCATCTTTTCGCGCTGGAGCGGTGCGTTCGCGGGCCTTGTGCAGTGCGTCGTCGCCGCGAACCTCATCAAATCATACCGCCAGAACCTCTCCTCGAAGGAGGTTATACGCGACGCCTTCCTCGCCTCAGATATCGCGCCGGAACAGCTCACGAACATTGGTCACATGACAGTGAAGCGGTGGCTCAGTGTATTTCTCCCGCTACCGCAGCCCATGGCCGTGTCGCTGAGCTACCCCGGCGTCAGCAAGATCCGCACGGTCACCTACGCTCATGTGGGAAAAACCAAGACCAAAAAGCTGCTCATGGACGTGTACAAACACCAGAATACGCCCTCCAACGCGCCAATCTTGCTGTACATCCACGGTGGCGGTTGGGTTATTGGAGATCGTCGCATCCCTCCATTTGCTTTCGTTTACCAGGTAGCCTCGATGGGGTGGGTGGTCTGCGTCATTGACTACCGGCTGTCCCCCGGAGTGGCGTTCCCGACGCACTTGATCGATTCGAAGCGGGCTGTTGCTTACCTGCGTCGAAATGCTCGCGCCGAGTTCGATGCCAATCCGGAGTTTATCGCGGTCGGCGGTGAGTCGGCAGGCGGGCATCTGGCTAGTTTAGTGGGCCTCACTGCCGGCGACAAGTCTCTGCAGCCCGGTTTCGAGGACGTGGACACCAGTGTGCGCGCAGTCGTCGACAACTACGGAGTCCACGACTTCACTGACCGGCATGGCATTTACTACTCTCGCGACAAAAACCATGGCCTCATTCGCTACCTCGAGTTTCTGGTGATGCAGAAGAAACTCAAGGGCAACACCGAAGACTTCGAGCGAGCGTCACCCATTGCCTACTTAGAGAATGAGCGCGCAGCAAGTCGCGAAGGAATCATTCCGCCTTTCATGATCACACACGGCACTCACGACAACACCGTGGCCTTCAAGGACTCGCATCTATTCTTCGAGAATCTCCGCCGATACCGTCAGAACCTCCCGCACGATACCCGATCGTACCAGAACAGGCAACTCGGCGGCGTGCAGGACGTTTTCGTCAAGGTGCCCTACGCGAGTCACATGTTCAACTTCTTGCTTTCTCCACGAGCGTTGGCGCACGGTGACGCTGTCTGCGCCTTCCTGGACAATGTCTACCAGAAGACCAAGGACGTGCCACTCGAAGCTAGGATTCTTCCGAGTCGCGTCGAGGAGATCGCACCAGTGGCAGCCTCACAGAGCAGTGAGAAGACGCCCGCTGTCACGTTCTCCAGGTTGTAAAGGAATCGAAGACGAAGTTATCATATAGTGCCAAACAAACCCGCTTAGTTTTCATTGTCGCTGGTCTTCAGCCGCGCGTGGTAGATGAACAGTTCGTCCGGGTACTCAAAGTTGGCGAAGACTTGTGCGTTGTCTTCGTGGGAAACTTCTTCGACATCAAATGTTTCTCCAAGCTGCTGCAAGAAATGAGCTTCAATCGTGGCGTTTCGCGTTTCAAAGCTGAAGAACACTTCGGTGGTTGGAGACATCAACTCATGCAGCGTCTTGATCAGCAGTAGGAACGCCGACTCATGATACAGCACGTCCGAGAAGACCACCACGTCGGTGCGCTTCGACCACGACGACAGACGGCTTCCGGAACGGAGCGGCTCGCCCCATTGGCACTCCTCCACTGTCGGCGCTTCAACAGCCTCGAGCGCTGACGGCTTGTCGTCTCCTTGGGCGAGGAAATTCACGGCCACGTTCTTGATAAGCAGAGGCAGCGCGTACACCTGGTCAGTGAGCAGGACTCGAGCCCCGAGCACCGCCAGCGCCATGCCGACCAGTCCCACCCCGGCGCCGAGCTCCACGACCGTTTTGCCCTTGAAGTGGAAGCGGTCTGTGTCAACAGCATTCTTTGCTTTGGTCTGCAGGTAGTCCGCGAGTAGCAGTGCCGCATCCCAGACGCAGTGGCCGTGCGACGGGTACGTCGGCGTGCCCTCACAGATTTCCCGGTCCTGCACGGCTGTGAGCGAAACCTGCCGCCTGCTGCAAGGGTTCGTCACCACGTACGAGAACTCGCGCTGCTCCGTGCGCCCCCAGAGGCTTTCGCCAGAGTCCTCAACGTCGCTCATGTCCTGAATGGCCAATGAAAAAGGCAAGTGTAGCCATGTGTGACGACATTTCACCACCTCGAATGATGGTAAAATGAGTGATTCATTTTCAAAAGTTCACAAGTTCACGCGTAACAAGGAGCTGCTACGGCGCCGGCAATGAGTTCCGCAGCGTCGCCGTCACCACTGGAGATGGAGCTGTGGGCGTTCGTGGAGTCGCTGGCCGCATTCACACCAGCTTCGGAGCTGTTCGCAGAGGCGCGACTGGAACAGATCCAGCGGCAGGCCGTAGATTTGCTGACAAGAAGACACGAGGTGCTATCCGACGGCTTTCCTGCCACCCCAGGCGCTGCACTTGCACCGGACAACGCAGAGGAGGAGACGAAACTTCAAGCCCGCGAAGCTGAGGCGACGTCCGAAGCCGAGGAGAAAATGTACGAGGCGGTGAACGAGCGCATTGCTCGACGCTTGCTCGACGGCGTGGGGCCGCCCAATGGGACGGCCAGCAACAGCGAAGACAAGAGCGACACGTTGTCCGACTGCACGACAAACACCGAGACGTCGAGTGTCTACGGGATCCACAACACGTGGGTGGACCTCGCCACGCTCTATTCGCTGCCGTTCGTCATGAGCGACAACAACCACCGGCTCAAGCCCGTGCCGCCGCTGAACATCGCTCAAGAGCAGAGTCACCTAAACAAGATCTTCCAGGAGTGTCAGCGGGCGGTCCACACCATGCGAGCGGTGGCGACGGTAGATGCGCTGCGGAAGGTCTTGGACAGAGGGGTGACTGTGCTGCACTTCAGTGGGCACGGTGGGCGTATTGTCGGTCGAAGCCAGTACCTCATGTTCGAAGACACGCAGTGCTCTGGCCTGGCACATCTAGTGGACTTTGCCACACTTCGAAGCGTTCTGAACGGTGGCACAAGTGCGTCACCTACGGAAGAGCCAAGCGTCAATGAGAGCAGTAGCACGCTTGAAAGGAGCGAGGATGGGACGTCAGTAGCTGAGCTTGGCTTCCCTCCCCGATCTGCGTCCCAGGCGTCCTCTTCTCGTAGCTTCGATGGCCGCTCCGCCGTCAACGGCACGCTCAAGCTCGTGTTTGTTTCGTCCTGTGACTCCCGGGATATCGGTGAAGTCTTCATCCAAGCTGGTGTGGCGCACGTTGTGTGCGTGCGATCTGAAGGCAGGGTGCTGGATGAGTCGTCTGCGATGTTCTCCTACTCGTTCTACCACGCAGCGCTCACGGGGAAGACCGTTCAACAAGCATTTGAGATCGCGCGTGTTCGTGTGAGTGCGGAAATGCGGATTCCTGACGGCGAAGGTGACAAGTTCGTGCTGCTTGAATCCTCTCAATTGCACGCAGAGACGTGCCCGCTTTGGTCCAGTGGGGACACTCCACAAGCGTTAGAAGTGGATTTCGCAGAGAATAGCTGCAGGTGCAATGCGTCTACGCAGCAGTTCGTGTTTTCCGACATTTCAGTGGGCAAGTGGGTGGATGTGAGTCCGTCCAACAAGTTTAGCAAGACGCTGCCCGCCGTGTCGGAATCATTCGTGGGCAGAGAGCAAGAGCTGCACATGTTAGCAGAGCTTGTCAACACGCGGCGGCTTGTGACGCTGCGAGGCCCTCCTGGTATCGGGAAAAGCACCTTGTCGATCAAGTTGGCTCATTTCCTAGCGGACCGCAATGCCTTTCCAGACGGCGTTGCATTCATTCGCTTGCGCGGTGTCCAGTCACTGGAAGGCATGGAATCAGCTATCAAGAGCGCGCTGTTCCCTGAAGGTGGCCGCGAGAAAGACATGCCGCTCGATCAAGCACTCGCTGACATGAAAGTCCTGCTCGTTATGGACAACATGGAAGACCCGATCAACGCCAATTCGTCAGCAATTCGCGACTTTTTGCTACAACTGCTGCAAAACACGCCGTCCTTGTCGTTCCTGATGACAGCGCGTCAAGCAATGGGCGGTGGCATCAACGAATTTGACGAGAAGGTTGTGTCTCTCAATCGCCTCTCTCATTATCACGCCGCAGACCTGTTCATCAAGAAGTCCCCGCGCGCCCTCCTGGTGTCAGAAATTGGTGACATTGACACAAGCGGGGCGAAATCGAACTCCTCCTCCATCCTGGAAGCCCTGGTGGCTCATCCATTGATGGCGTTCCTCGACGGTCATCCACAAGCAATTTCTCTCTGCGCTCCGTTGCTTCAAGATCGCTCACTGTCCGAACTTACCCGAGCTGTTCTAAGTCGTGGTGTGAGCGAGCTGCAAGTCGTGGGCTTGGGTGCACATGACCGAAGCGCATTGAACACTCTCGTTGCGTCGCTTGACGTGTCGTTGGAACAAGTGCGGATGCACCACGGGCAGGACGCAATCCGATTCTTTGCGCTTCTCGGATTGCTTCCAGCAGGAGCTATGCCAGCAGATTTTAAGAGTTTGTGGGGAAGCAAGTGGGAGGGGCTCGTGGAGACCCTTCTTCGATTCTCGCTTATTCAACGAAATCGCATCCCCGGCTTCGCGCTTGCGAAGCGTGGCCTGCCCAAACGAAGTGGCGTTACGGGAACAAGCGGTATCGGCAGCAGCAGCTCCAAAAGGAGGTCGCGCCATTCATCCAGTCGCGGATATGATCAGTCTTTGCTGGTGGCTCTGAAGTCTTACAGCGATTTCATCAGCAACGCCACTGAGACGACAGGAAGCGGCAAAGCAGAGAGTGCAGAATACGATATCCCGAATGGCCGAGGCGGATCGCGGCGCGTTCTGAATGACAGGCACATGCTGAACTCGCTGACGCGCAGTGGACGGGCGTCTAGAGTCTCTGAACACGTCGAGCGTATGGATGACCAAGCGGAGCTCTTGGCTGTCTGTGTGTCCTATTCGACGTTCCCATTCATCGCTAGTTACGCTCGCAGTTTGCTGGGCATGTACGACGGCGACGGCGCCAAGAACGAAGTGATGGAGTCTCTGTGCGTTGCCGACCGTGACCTGTTCCTGTATAACACGGCGAAACACTTCCGGAAGGTCAGCTACTGGGTCTTCCAGCACATCTGCACGCTCACGATCGAGTCCAGCGCTGCCTATTTGATTCTGGATCTGCACGAGTCCAACTTGTGGATGATTCTCGACCTCCATATCCGCATGATAGACGAGTGGCAAGCAGAGAGCGAGGTCTCGTCACCTCGACCATCGAGAACCATTACCGATGTCGGTTTGACTGGAGATGGTGGAGTCGATAGTGTCAATTTGCGCGAGAAGATCGCTGGTTACGTGATGGACGTGGCCTGCTACCTCGCACACTCGCTGTTCCTATCAGGGCGACATCGTGGCGCTTGGAATGCAGCGAACAAGGCTCTGCACATTGCAAAGCAGCACAGGAATATCATGTGCCAGGCAAATATCCGCAAGCTGATGGGAGTTCTGCTCACAACCGAGACCAAGTTTGACGAGGCTAAGGCACAATTTGGCACAGCGCTCATCCTGTACAAAACGGTGGGGAACAAGATCGGCCAGGCTGCAGCCTTGAGTGCGATCGGCATGATCCACTCGCGCAACGGCAATCTCCGGGGGGCTCACAATTGTTTCACGAAAGCACTAACGCTGTACGAATGGTATAAACACTCTCTCGGACAGCTAAACTGTCACCAGCGGCTGGCGAATCTGGAGAAAAAGTTACGCGACGGTGATGGCTCAGCTCACAATAAAGGACCGAACGCTGGCCACAGTCATCATTACGCAGCAACTCGGCGATTGCAAGGTGATCTGAATCGCAAACGCAATGGCGAGTACATCGTGCGTTGGGTGGGACACGAGACGAGTTTACTGTTAGAGTTGCCTTCTCCAACAGTTGAAGATGACACCCAGACTCGGACAGGACAATCCTTGGCCACTACTTCTCAAGGACTGCCGTTCCCGCTTGGCACTGCAGCTGTTCCAGGCGTCACGAACACTCCGAAGAAGGGAAAGCTGAGCGCACTCATTGAGCACAAGGAGAAAGACCGAGCAACTCTGGCGTCCACTTCAGTGAGTACTTCAACCGCTTCCTCAGCACCTGCAGTTGCTAGCGAGGGGCAAGGCGAGAAATTCAAGAACAGTAGCTTTGCCAAGAGGAAAGAGTACGACAGCAGCATTCGGAAATCTGCCGCTGCTGCAATGTCAAACGGCTCGCCTGAGCCGTAGGAGTTCAAAATTGTTGTGAAATGTGAGTTACTTCCACTCGTCATCGCTGTTCTCAATCTCATCGTCGACTTCTTCCTGAAGCGAGAGTGTGTCAATCGCCAAGGCGCTGCTTCCCGCGTTCTCGCGAGTAGCGGGACCGCCAGCGCGGTCCATAATTGTCAAAAAGGGCTCCACTTCAAACGCGAACACATCGCCGGTACACGCGTACTGCAGCCCGTGGTTGCCTCCTCGCGTAGCTTCTAGCATCTCCTCACGTCGCGATACGATGCGCTGTTTCGCGGCGTACGTTCGCGGCCGCGTAATGGGCCGAAACGCCTTTGGGGTTGGATTCTCGTTCGTGACTGCGATAGTCCGCATGAGAATGGCTTGGGCAACATCTCTTGAGCGCTTGAAAGCCTACGGGTAGTTAAAGAAACATCGATCAATATCTCGACAGATAGCCTGGGGATACCGAGTTCAAAACGTACCTCTGAGCTGCTGACACCGTTGTACGATTCGGCTACCACAACTTCGCACAAACTCATCAGTTCCAAAGCGCCGGATAAATCTTCCACTTGAGAGAAGTACGCAATGCTGTTCTCATGAACGAGACCAAGCACTCGATCCAGTGGCATTGCAGAGGCGTCCAGGATTTGGTCGTAGTCGGCATCGTTCCCTTTATCCGTCAGTGTGTCATCAGACTTGCTTTGCATCACTTTACCGTGCAGCAACTTTCCAACCACGTGAAAATCTGAGAGGAATGGGTCACGAGCTGTTGAAGTTGTCGATGACGACGCCTTCGAGCGAGAGCTACCAACAGAAGAAGCGCCACGCTTCCTGTTTCTCTTGCCTGTACTCGCTGCTGCTGATCTTTGCTTCTCTGCGGTGGGATATTGAGACAGCTGCAGCATGTTCAGCGCATGCCGCATATCTCCATTGCTGCTGTCGATGATCTTTTGAATATCGTCGGGCTGAAAAGCACAGCTTTCTAGCGCAGCGACCCGAGTGAGATGTTTCTTCAGCTGTGCCGATGTCACCGCGTTGATGTTGGTCACTGTAGTCAGCGGCGAATGCATCACTTGGCGAGAAAACTTCCGGCTCAAATGATCAAGATCGATCTTACTCCCTTGGACGTCACTGTAAATACAAATGACGGGGTAGTGGCACCCGCCGGCGGGGTCTATCACGTGCTGGTAGATGCGTTGCAGCTTCTCCTCAAACACAAGTGCCTTGTCTTTCGACCACGTCTGTGGCCAGCTCTCGATCAGAATAAGCTGGCCGCTGTTGTTTGCCGCTGGAGTCTTCTCACTACCAGGCATCTTACGCTTACGCCCCACAGCATGCGCGTGCCTGGCCGTGGCAACAGGTAGCGCTGAATACACCGACGACCGATGAATAAAGTCGGAAAAATCGTCGACGCCAGACACCTGCGGTGTCCAAACTTCCTCCTTCAGCATGCGTTCGTAGCTCAGTTTCCCCGCAGCCGAGTTGTCTTCCCACTCCTTCACCAGCAAGCCAAGTTTCCGCGCGATGCACCGCACGGCCGTCGACTTACCCGATCCCGGCGGTCCACACAAGAAGAGCAGCCGCTTCTGGAAACCCCCAGCCGTTGGTGTCGCATTCCTCTCCAGCCACTCGGAGATCTCCTGCACCTTCTTCTTGTTGACGCAGAGATCGTCCACCGTCTTGGGGGCGTACAAATCTGCCCACAGCCCCCTATTGCTCGTCACCTTTGTCCGTGCTGTGGCAACCCCTCCAGCACACGATGTCGCCGACGTGACGCTCATTGTATCATCACTTTCATTGCCACTACTGTCAATGATCTCAACGGGCTCCGATCGATCTCCCGATGCATTCTTCTCGCTCTTCTTCGCCTCCACCGGCTGCGAAAGCCACTGTGACAGCTTCCGCGTCTTGCGTGGAAGTCCTGGGCGCGCACTGTCGCACACTTCGCACCTATTGGCGTCTAAATCCTCGTTCAGGAAGGTGCACATGGGGCACTCCCACGTCTGCAGCTCTTGTTTCTTGTCCTTAGTGGTCTCTATTGGCTGTCGAGTCTGTTTCATTGGTTCCGGTGGGGCCAGAAGCTCCACGTCCGAGTCGCTGCTGCTGCCGATGGACTCGCGATCGCGCTCCACGCTGCAAGGCGACATTACAGCATATAGATGTTAGCCCCGGGGCCGCTGGACGGTGTCATAGACGGCCACTTACCGCTGGCGGAGCCGCCGTCGGCCGCGCTGCATTGGCTCGAATTTGAAACGTCAAATGGGTATTTGGGTATTCAATATTGGGTATCACAATATATTTGTTTGACAAAAATGACGATGGAAGAGAAGGCGGCCAAGCCGCAGACGGAGGAGTGGACGAAGGGGATGAATGAGCGAGAGAAAGAAGAGATCGAACTGTCGATCACGAGGTGAGTGGCTTTGGAACTTGTGCGTTTTGAAGGAGTGCACGATCTGAGTGTTGGTGTTGACTGCAAGTGTGAACAAGTATTCGCAAGAGCTGCAGCGAGTGCGGGCGGCGATGAAAGCAAAGCAGCAGCAGCTCAAGTGATGGGCTGCAGTAGATGGAGGGCACGTGCAAGTGAGAACCTGACTAGGACGTAATACTGAACAGAGGATATTGGCCTTGACCAAAGTGCACTATTTGTTAGGATAGCCTCACAGATTGAGCTGTGTCTCTCTCTTGGGACTCGCGTGAATGCAGCAGTGTTATCTAGCTCGCCAACGTCAGTTCGAGGTGGGCGTTTGGCAGTCGAGAGAAACGACTTGAACTCTGTACCCGGAGCTCGACCCTAGGTGCGCATAGCGGCGAGGAGGTGTTCAATACGGTCGCGAACCATGACGTGCAGCATCCTCTTCGTAGCAGTGTATGTCTCCGAGGCAAATCTGCGCACCTCGTCGTTGGAGCTCGACGTGAGCAGGCGGTAGACAGGGAGCTGGAACTTCTGTTTGCCCTGCATCTCCAAGAACCGGCGCACAACGGGCAACTTGCTGACGACGCCGTTCTTGATCAAGACCAGCGCCCAGCGGAACAGGATCTCGGAGTTACGCGAGTCCCACAGCGAAAGCGTGTCTCCTAAAGCAATCACCACGTCCACATCCGAGAATTTCGCTTCGTAGCAGCAGTCCAGGAAGTAAAGCACGAGCGGAGCTTCCCACTGCTTGGCCTCTTCCGACAGGTACAGCACGCTGGACTGCACTGGCGTAGACGACGACCTCCAGTGGAAGGCCAGCGACTCGCAGTTCTGCATGATTTCTTGCGCGTCCGAGAGATCTGGCGTGAAGCGTGGGTAGCCCGGTTCATTTAGCCACGTATTGAACGAAATCTCGGCCTTTAGATCAGTCCCCGCAGTGTTTGCGAGCTCTGGGAAGCTCTTCAGGAAAAAGGCGATCATCGTCTCTGCAGGAATTGACTGGAAGCGATACTCCGCGCAGTACTGTTTGAGGAAATTGTCAAATACCATATCGGACCCCACAAGGCTTCGCAGGTAGCAGACGAACGCATAGCCCTTCTCGTACGCGCATTGGTTGTAGCAGTCACCGGGGTCGATGCCTTCGTTGAGCGGGACACGCAGACGCGTTAGAGGCGAATGCTCCCCAAGTGAAGAGATTTCCTCGCGAAGCAAAGCTTCTCCCAGTTTGGCGTCCACGCAGCTCAAAGCCCTGAATACAACAAGATAAAAGCGCGTTGGTGGCTAGCAGCTTACCAACCTCGGTCGACATCTTACCTTCCGTGTGATACCTCAGTAATGCGCCGCTCCGCGTACATTGTGAAGCCTTCATTGAGGAAGAAGTCGCTCCACGTCGCGTTCGTCACCAAGTTGCCAAACCACGAGTGCGATAGCTCGTGCGCCACAACTGGAGCAAGTGCACAGACAACTCAAAGTGAGATCAAGCAACAAGACACCATACAACAGTCCTGCCATTGACGTACTTGACACGAGCGAGCGATCACCGGCAATCGTGCAGGGCGACACGAACGTGAGCCGCGGGTTCTCCATCCCGCCGTACGGGAACGAAGGCGGCATGACCAGCAAGTCGTAGCGCTCCCACAGATAGTCACCAAAGAGGCGCTCGCCGATCGTCAAGTACTCTTCCAGCACACCGTCGAACTCCTTCGTGGCCGCTTCAATCATGCACGGCTCCGTCCAGATGCTCGAGCGCGGCCCCACTTCCGCCTCCACCAGGTCTCCCACGGCCATGGCCACCAAATACACCGGGATGGACTGCTTCATCTCAAAGGTGAATTTCTTCTTGGTCGGAATAGTTTCTGTCTCTGCGTCCTCCTCCTCAGGCACGTAGTCTTCTGCGCCGCAGAGCTTGGCGCTCATGACGCACACCAGCTCCTTGGGCACGACCACCGAGGCGGTGTACGTGACGCGCACCGAGGGCGAGTCCTGACAGGGGAAGAAGCTGCGGTTCAGCACCTCCTGGCCCTGGGTGTACACGAAGGGCAGCTTCTTGCCAGCCGTCTGCTCCTTCTCGAGCCAGCACACGCCGGGACTCTCCGGGTCCGTCTCGTAGCGGATCGTGAGTTCGAAGGCGTCCGCGAGACTAAATTCCTCGGGAATCTCGACCTCCAGCGCTTCTCCAAAATCCGTAAAGGGCTTGATGCTCCACTGAGCGGCGATCGTGTCCTCTTCCGGCAGCGCGACGCACACCGAGTGGATGACCAAGTGGAACACGTCCAGTCTCAGCACAGCCGCCTCGCTACTGAGTCTCTGCACGGCCAGAGTAGCCACGCCCGACACTTTCTTCTTCGCCATGTGCACCTCCAGCTCCAGCTCCACATGGTGCGTACGGAACTCGTCCAGCACAGCGCACGTCGCGGGGTCAGCGGTCGTCGGGGAGCTCGTCATCCTGGCCGCCAATCTTCAAGTGAGTCAATGGCTTCGTCTACACTTGGCCAGGAATATCTGCCAATCAGATACCGATACAGAACAGGTACACTGGTACACTTGAATCTGATCCCGCATCTGATCCTCGCTTCATTTGAAGAGATGAGCGGCAAGTTGTGGGACGAGGTGCAGGGCGACTGCGACGCGGCCCGGCTGCAGGCGGCGCTAGGCGGGGGCGTCGACGTCAAAGCACTGCTGGACGGCTGGACGCCGCTGCACTTCCTGAGCGAAAACCGGTCCGTGGGGGCGGCAGCGCGGGCTGAGGGGATGGGACTTCTGCTACGCGCAGGCTTCGACGTTAACGCCGTGGACGAGGTGAGAGGAGGGAGAGGAATTGGTGTTATCGTCAACTATTGACAAAGGGTCAAACTATTGTCTTTGATTGGATATTCAGAGCGGGTGGAGTGCACTGCATGTGCTGTGCAAGAACAAGAATGATGACCTGGTGCCCAGTATGCAGCAGCTACTTGCGGCCAAGGCTAATGTGAACCTGCAGACGACGGTGCGTGCGGTCGAGAGTTCCTGGTGGAGAAGTGGAGAGGCTGATGGTGTGTGTTATTGGGGTCGTTCACTGCAGGACAACAAGAAGACGCCGCTGCACTTGCTCTGTGAGAACGACGCCGTGTCGGCGGAAGCGCTGGAGGCACTGCTGAAGGCCAAACCGGACGTGAACTTGGTGAATGAGGTAACTAGCGCTGTGGTGGAGATGCTGGGTGCTGGTAACTGAGCGTGATTGAAATTGGTGATAGGATGGCAACTCTCCGCTGCATTATCTGGCGGAGAATAGCTACGTGTCGGACCGCATGTTCAGCCTGTTCCTGACGGGGAAAATGAACCTCAACATTCAGAACCACGTACGTTATCGTTTGGAATGTAATTTGTTGTTATAGCGTGCGTTGATGTGACTATGTTCTACGATGTCGAATAGTTCCAATCGACTCCAGCGCACTACTTCTGCCAGAACAGTCGCGTGAGCCAATTCGTGATCCGCGAGCTGCTAAAGCACAAGGCCAATTTCAACATCAAGAACAACGTAAGTAGATAGCTGTAGCCATTTGTCCTCGCCGCTTTCGACTGATCCGTGTCTTTCTCTCATTCCGTAGATTGGAAATACGCCAGTCCACTATCTCTGTGAGAACGACGTCGTGACGGTGGACATGTTACAGGAGCTCATGAGCGACAAACACGTGAACGTTACGATCCCCAACTCGGTTCGTCATATAAGTACCAAGAGGTGCCGTGCTCGTTGTATTGTACTGACATTTCATGTTTGTCTAGCTCGGAAAACTTGCCAGCGACTACATCCCATCCCGAAAGCAAGATTGCCTTGCATTCCTTCAGAAGTTTGCGGCGCCCAATCTTGTTCCCACTGGTGGCGCCTCCCTTGCAGCTGCTGAAATCGGCGGCGAAGATCCGAGTGAGTTGCCGGAGCCTTTGAGGAAGGCGCTTACCGCTTGGAACACCTCCCTTCCGCCATTCGATGCTTCCTTCTACAACGCTGTCTCATGCGAGGCTGCGTTCGAAGCGACGTACGACGAAGTTCAAGAGGTTTCTGGTCGTGCTTGCGAAGCGCCTGGCGACTCGGCGGCCTTCGCTGCGTGGGAGAAAAGCTTGAGCAAGTGGCGATCGTGCATTCTGCTGGCGTACGCGGCGCTCGTGCCTCCAAACATTTGGCACCAATACGCGGAGCAATTCCATCGCCCTGTGCCGTCGGATCTCTCGAAAGCGCTAGGGAAAGTGGAGGCAGCGTGGAAGCAATTCCCAGAGCAAACCCAGCGTCGCGGGCGCTTTGAAGCGCTGGCTGGTGTGTTCAGCCTTTAAGAAATGGGCTGCTGTGCTTTGAAGACCAAGTAAGGTAATACTACCATTTTGGGTTATCTTCACAAGTTCTTGTACGTATCCTGCTGCTGTGCGTGCCTCGACTCTATATGAAGACGAGTCTGTAGTCGCCACAGCCGACTTGATCTTTGTACTTGTCGAACATCTCCTGTAACACAGTCACATACTTCCCGTGAACCTTATCGACATCGTCTTGCGTGGGTTTCTGGATATGCGGCACCTCCATTGGTTCGCCCACAACGATGGGGATGTGTACTTTTCGTGGGATCGGGAGCAGTGCGCGGCCGTACGGGAAGTACGGGAATGGGACAGCGAGTTTCTTGACGAACCAGCGCTGCATCATGGGAGCTTGCACGTTATCCATGATCTCGCCTTCGTTAAAACTCAATACAGGCACCAGTGGCACTCCGTTCTCGATGGCCAGGCGGATGAAACCCTTGTGATGGGTGTACACTCGAACCTCCTTCTGTGCTGATTGTTGGTACAGCATCTCCGCTTGACCGCCAGGAACAAGCAGCACGCTTTCCTTCTGCTTCAAGGTGTACGTTATCGCTTTCCTGGTAACTTCTCTTGAGCCTAAAAAGTGGAGAAGGTCGCGAGAAAATGGCAATTGGTGCATGACAGTGGCTGTCAAGATGTGCGCATAGAAGTTCGGGAACAGCTTTCGCCATTGCGCATTGAACTGGAGCCATACTACCGAGATCGGGGAGATACCGTGAGGATGGAAGCTCAGCACGTACTGCTTCTTCGGGTCCAGCGGGGCCATGCGGATGATGGTGCCGCTGAAGTAGCGCTTGATAGTCTCCATTAAAAAGCTGTGGCCAAATATCCAGCTAGCACGTTCCCGGCCTCCGACTTCCTCGGGACTACCGATGTACGTGAGTTCGTAGGTGTAAGCCACGACGGTGAGTAGCAATACGGGAACGAATGCCTCCATGTCGTGGATATAGTGGCGGTACGTGGCCACCGCAGGAAGGCACGTGGAGAGAACTTGAGGCAGCATGTACTTGACATCGTAGCGACTCACATCAGTTCGAAGGCCATTACGTGAGTCTTGCAAGTACAGGTGCGTCGCGACGGTGCGCGACATGATCATTGCGGCTTCAATACCCCACGCCGCAAGTCCATAGAACGCGACATCGGAGGGGCCAAGGTTTGATGTAACCGCGAAGGTCACAAACATGAGCACATTCGGGATCAGGTAATTGTTCATCAGCGTGCCGACGACAAGAACGCCAAGGCATTCCTCTGCAAAATCCCGAAGACGTTCATGCAACCCCTGAGCGCCAATATCGGAAGAAGCTGCTACCGACTCGCTGACTTCATCTGTAGCAGTTTTGAGGTTTGACAAAGGGGTGTCAGTGCTGGCAAAGACTTCTTCGTCAACTTTCTTGGACGTGAGCGGCGAGTTTCTGAAGACAAGCAGCGACATCATCATGCCGATCTCCGCCACTACGAACAGCGAGCCTGCCACCGCCATCGCGCCAACGAACAGCTCCAGCTCCACAACCACCAACGACAGCAAATACAGCACTTGCAACGCAGCTCCAGCGCCAAAGCAGGACCAAGATACAATCTGGAACAACACGAAGCGAGCGCCGCCCATGAACGGTTGATAGAAGTTCCATCCGTCCTTCGTCGACAGGACTCCACCCAAGCCGTACGTGTTGAAGAGTGCCGTCACGAACAGAGCGAGCGAGCCCAAACCCGTCGCCATCGGATACCCCACACTGCTGCCCGACGGGTGAGGGAACACACGCGTGTACTCGGACGCCAGCGCCAACAGCGTCGCGCCCACCAGCAGCAACATGTTGTTGAAGTTGTTGAGCTGCACCACGAACCGGTCCTTGCGGCGCTGCCGGTTGCGGTCGCGGCGCTTCTCCAGCGTCAGCACCGACGAGATGATGAGCACCTCGGCGATGAAGGCCGCCACCGCCTGCACGGAGCGACTTCCCGGTCGGCAGAACGGCAGGTCGCGCACGCTGTCGGACCCGAAGCACCCGAGCTGCAGTGCCACGAACAGCGCGTAGAGCGTCCAGCCCACGCTCTGGTAGATGGCAAACATGTGGTTGCGTCGATAGCGCCGCGCCAGCTTGGCCAGCAGCGACGACGTGGGCGACAGCGACGACAGCGCCGGGGAGTCTGGAGTGGGCGGCGGCACCGACGACTTGATGCGCAGCACCCCCGAAGGTGAAGAAGAGATGGAAATGGGGAACCAGGCGGCGGCGCTGGTGGCGGGGACGGCCAGCAGCAGCGCCCACTGCGCCGCGGCGTGCGTGTCGCCCTGCAGCACGTTGGCCAGCAGGAAGCGTGGGTGGTGGTGAGTGAGCTCAGCTAGCGCGAAGAGCGTGAAGGCAGCGAAGGACGTGACGGCCATCGTGAGCAGGAA
>JAABLK010000021.1:0-101472 GCA_012295415.1 Phytophthora chlamydospora | reverse complement strand
CAGAGAACGTCATCGACTCGACGTTGCTGCCCTCGCGGGCGTAGCGCGCGTACAGGCTTCTCATCGCCGCAGTGCCGACAGCAGCCAGGGCGGCTGAGCTCTCCTCGGTGCCGGTCACAGCAGGCGTTGCCGTCACCGAGCTAGCCGAAACAGAAGGAGATACATGCTCCGTAGTACTTATGTTTGCGCTGAGTAGTTTGTCTCCCCGATTTCGTTTTGGTTGTCGTCGTCGTCAAGCGGCTTTTTCGGAGAGGTTTGTTCCGGTGAAAAGAACGGTGCCGTCAGCAAAGCTTACAAAGGAGGACAGGCTTTGAATGCGCTGCTCTTCGTTAGCGCCGTCAATCACAGTGACGTGATATTGAGAGTTGCTGCTAGAGCCCAATCCAAGCAAGAACTCGGCGATGTCAACTTATTCCGGTTGCAAAAATCCGAGCTCGATGACAAAAATCGCGAGAGAGCTCACGGACTTCATCCGGAGAGAGTGTCGACACGTTCTTGCCCCGCTTCTCGCAGAATTTCACAAACTGTGAGAGCCACTTCCAGCCAAATGACACCTCCTTCATGTTCCGCAACTTCGACTCGTGCTAACTCCAGCCAGCAAGACCCAACACGATAAGTATTTCACCATCTTCCGATTTCAATTCGCCCTTCCAACCTGTTGAATGTGTTCCACCAGTCGTAACAAATACATCCTCGCTAGTCGCCGTCTCCGTCGTCTCGGTCGAGCTGACCGCAGCCGTCGTCGTGGAGCGGCTGGCACTCACGGCCGAGCCGATCACAGCACTCGTCGCAGCAGCGCCGATGGCGCTCGTCACCTTCTGGCTGCCACGAGTAGCGTCCTCCGACGCCACGGACGTCTCCTCAGTACTCTCTTCTGTGGTGGTGGTGGCTCACTGCTGCGCAAAAATGGCACCTGAATGTCTTGAAGTGGCCCCAGTCGCCACGCCTCTTTCTCGACGTCAACAGACACCTTCCTTGGTCACGTTTTGATAGCACTCTTATATCTAATGAAAATGCTAAATGCAAGAACTATCAATAATCACATTAGCCAGGAGGCGCAGCTCATTGGCCATAATCATTTTTATTTCATCCAATTGCCGCCGACATAAAAACTTGTTTAATAGGATAGTTGGTAATTTCAAATATAGTTTGGCATTGCGTTTAGGAGGAACTTGTATAAACGCATAACCGGATCAATCCGGTTGCAACCGGATTAAACCGGTTGCGTAGAAAGGGCGAAACGAATCCGGTTGCAACCGGTTTACATTCTCTAGCGACCACCATCGGCGCTGGACCTGCCAAACGGCCCACGACGCGTCAGACATGTGCAGAAGCAGTCGGCGAGGTCGCTAACAGGGTCGATCCGCCGACCTCGATGATCGGTCCAACTCGACTCGGAAGCGTGTTGCAGCTGGTGTAACGACTCGGCAGGGGTCGTGCGAGTGTCCGCAGCTGCCTTGATGACCAGCGAGAGCTGTGCTGGCGTCGGCAGAAGCCGTGGGCGTGCGAGCGCGTTGGGACCCAGTGACGGCTGCGCAGTGCGTTTTGGAGCGCGCATCGGCCAGGAGAGACGCGGCACGGTGACAGGATGCGTGCGATGTGGTCTGGATCGGCTGAGCGTGCGTGGTGCGTGTGTAATCTGGATTTTGAAATCGCTGGGGGTATGTGTGTAGTATCCGGGGATGTAGCTCAAATGGTAGAGCGCTCGCTTAGCATGCGAGAGGTACAGGGATCGATACCCTGCTTCTCCAGGCGTGTGTAGTATAGTGGTCAGTACCTCACCTTGTGGCGGTGAAATCCCTGGTTCGAATCCGGGCACGCGCACTCTTATGCCCATTATGCATTATGCTGCTCCTATCGTTGCTCTACGGCCGTCCTGGACTCTCTTTTGCTTACGCGGACACCCTCTCGTACCCTCTAGCCGCAATGCCAAGCCTCTCCAGTCGTCTACCAGCACTCGGCGCTGATACACACACGAATCCTTGTCCCCCGACCGGATCCGCCTGCCAAGTCCGGAATTGCATCGTGGGACTGCGGTACCCGTCGTGACATCGTGGGACGACGTCTGCAGCGACCACCATCGGCGCTGGACGTGTCAAACTTCGCGCCCCTCCGAAATGTATTTCGACCAGCACAGCTTGCAGATCAACGTTGCGGGGTGGCGGAGGTTGCACGTCAGGCTATAAACGGCAGTTTCATTATGCCATCGATACGTGCGATATGATACCACTGCTTGGCGAGCACAGGACTAACCGAAGCAAAGCACGTTCTTGTATTTGTCCCTTTTTGGTGCGCGTGCTGACTTGCTTGAGCAATTTGATGAACTGTTAATACTCGACTGGGTGTCTAGCAGCCGACTGCGCTCCTTCTCGGCGATCCTCGCTGCGCTTCACCAGCGTGATCACTGCGTTGACATACTCCAAGCGATTGATTATCTTCTTTTCGAATTGGATCCCAGGGAAGCGTACGCCGCGACGTGAAGGAGGAAATCGCTTTCTTAGCATACTCGAGCGTCGGTGCTCTCACGTTGACTGGTTTTACATCGTCTGAAGGGTCTGACTCGCTGAAAGCTCTTTAGTTGATCCAGTGACACACATCTTCAGGTGTGACACCGAGCAGTCGTTCTTGGCAAAAGCGAGTGTCCGTAGAGAAGGCGTGCTCCATCTTGAACTCCATAAATTTGCACAGAATCGACTTGTATCTCTTTGCACGCATTGTTCCTGCGATCTACGTCGCACTTTGCGTTGTGTGGCGTGCTATTTTTGCAATCTGAGGGACATACTCGAACACTGTAGTTGGGTTGCAATCCCCTGTGACAATAAAAACGCTCTATGCAACAATTGTAGCAACCTGCACTCCATGGATATTAGGACTGCGGAAATTGGAACTGTTGGTCTTGCTTCAGTTGGCTTGAGGATCCGTCTGGTTGGGCGAAGACCTCTACAGTAAATTTCTTTGCGCAGCTCAAGAGCATTGAAGACAGTGTACATGTCCACATCCCCGTCTTGTTGGGGCTGGTGTGTCATTTCCTCCACGTATATTGCGTCGTTTGCTGTTCGCGCTGCTGTGGCGGCTGTGGCCGTCGTCGTGGCCGGAGAAGCTTGGTTGACCGGAGCGGCCGAAACTGTCGAGGTGGCCGTAGTGGTCGCAGCTGCAAGGGTGACTGGAGCTGCTGGGGTGAACGTTGCTGCCAGGACGATTGGGGCTGGCGTTTGCCGGATGCCCTGTCTCTTCATCGGTGTCGCTCGTATAATGTGCCGCTTCAATTTGGGGCCTCCATCCGCACCCATCGAACTGATGCAAAAGATTCTCGAAGTCCGTTTTGGAAATGACGGGCGTTGGACTCCAACTTGGAGCCCCCACAATCGGTTGGATGGCAATTTGTTGGTAGGCCACCGCTCTGATCCAGGATACCAATGAAATTCATCAGATAGGAATGGCTTCAGATTCCAATGAAACTTGGGTAAACCACACGAACGTAGTGTGGTACACACCATAGTGCGAGCCCGTGAGGGCCTTCCAAAAAAGAAGGCGCCGAGCCAGAGAAGGCCAAAAGGCGGCGACCAAGGAGGAGCTGCAATGAGTCGAGCCCGCGTGTACTGCGACGTGAATGAGACGCGCCCGCGCGAGTACTGGGACTACGAGACGCTCAATGTGGCCTGGGGGTGCGTTCTTCTGTCCTTTTCTGCTGTCTGCGTGGCCCCCTTCGTCCCGCCACCTCTCCCTCCCGAATCTTTCCGTTGGAGGGGGGAGATGCTGCATGCTGGAGACGCTTCTGGTGCCGCTGGGCCACATAGGGGGCTGTTTTGCTGTTTTGCTTGTAGGGAAGAGTGCATTGGTGGCTCACGAACCTCTTGTGGTGGCTGATGTGACTCAGGGACCAAGACAACTACGAGGTGATCCGCAAAATCGGCCGTGGCAAGTACAGCGAGGTTTTCGAGGGCTACAACGTGGCCAGCAACTCGCGCTGTGTCATCAAGATCCTCAAGCCCGTCAAGAAGAAAAAAATTAAGCGGTACATCGCTCAGATGGGTGCAGTTTGGACTGCTCCTTCAGAAACTCACGCTGTCTCTCTTTTTCTTCTTTGTGCCTTGTGTGCTGCTTTCCTGTGGGAATGCAGTGAGATCAAGATCTTGCAGAACCTGTCAGGCGGAGTGAACATCGTCCAGCTGCTGGATGTGGTGCGCGACCCGCAGTCCAAGACGCCCAGTCTGGTGACCGAGTACGTGAACAACACGGACTTCAAGACGCTCTACCCAACGCTCAGCGACTTTGATATCCGCTACTACCTGTTCGAGCTGTTGAAGGCCCTGGACTACTGCCACTCGAACGGCATCATGCACCGCGACGTCAAGCCGCACAACGTGATGATCGACCACGAGAAGCGCCAGCTGCGCCTGATTGACTGGGGTCTCGCCGAGTTCTACCACCCAGGCCGCGAGTACAACGTGCGCGTGGCCAGCCGCTACTTCAAGGGCCCCGAGCTGTTGGTGGACATGCAGGAGTACGACTACTCGCTGGACATGTGGAGCCTGGGCTGCATGTTCGCGGCCATGATCTTCCGCAAGGAGCCGTTCTTCCACGGCCATGACAACTGCGACCAGCTCGTGAAGATCGCCAAGGTCAAGGGCACGGACGAGCTGTTTGATTACCTGACGACGTACGACCTGGAGCTGGACCCGCAGTACGACGGCATCCTGGGCACGCACACGAAGAAGCCGTGGGAGAAGTTTATCACACAAGAGAACAAGCACTTGGTGTCCCCCGAGGCAATCGACTTCCTGGACGGCCTGCTGCGTTACGACCACCAAGAGCGACTAACAGCAAAGGAGGCTATGCAGCACGCGTACTTCCAGCCCGTGCGCGATGCGGCCGAGCAGAAGCTGCGTGGTGGCGCGCATCACACCGACGAGATCACCAGCGTATCCGACTCGAGCGCGTAAGGCGCCTGGTGAAGGTCAACAACCCCGCCGTTGAGGAACTTGAGAGAACAGAGCCGGACACTACAATGGAGGAAGAGCTGCTGAATGCATCGAGCGATCGTCGGATAGTTGCCAGCCAATGATCAGCGCTGCAGGATGCTGCTACCGACAAGGCAGCGTGGCGGAAAGAGGAGCGAGCGGGGCCTAGATAACAGAGCGAGAACACAATACAAGGACATGCCACGCCCAGGAGTGAGCGCGCGGAGGGCGATCTGCGTGGACGTTGCGACTGGCGAGGCAGGATGGATACGTTTGCCTTCTTTGAATTTTGACGGCATGATAGGAGGCGTTTAGCGTGCGTGCGGCGGTGTAACGTGTATACGAACTTTTTCTTTTCCCATACATCACGTCTTCCTTTGGTGCATTGAATGCTTCGCTTCGTGTGCAGCTCTTAGCTATTCTTTGGCGTCCAGGTCTTGGCGGATGGCCGCTTGGTCCCTGGAGAAGAACTGATGGGCGTACGTGTTGGGGTTCGCCGGTCGATTGCGGAGGATGCCGCGCACCAGAGCTCGCATGAGCTTGGCCACGACCGGGTGGTCGCGCAGATACTGTTCGTTGTCCATGCGAATCATCACCTGCCATCCCAATAGACTGTAAGCGCAAAGACAACCACTAGCACACTGCATACGTTCTTGCTAACCGACCTTCGCTTCGTTAAGCGCCGACAATTGCTGCGGAGTCAGCACTTGCATCTTCCCCACGGGCGCCATGACCTCGCCAGCCTCTGCTTCCTCCATGTTCGCTTTGGCTCGCGTCGTTTCGGTGCCCTGCTCTGTGTGGTGTACACCAAACGCGTCATACTCAGCCCAAGTGAAAATTCCGACCACTGCCGACCGCTCACTCCAAGGGAGCAAAGCTCATCAAAGCGCAAAGAGCCACACCAAGCTCATCTGCTCCATCGTCAGCCCTGCACCTCGCAGCCGCCAACTCCCGTCTCTCCAGTCAAAGCATGTGGCGTGCCTGTCGTGTTGCAGCGCTGCGCCAGCTCCGCCGCGAGGCTGCGCGAGTGTCCGTCGCCCGCGCGCCGCTGGCGCTGCACCAGCTGGGTTGCACTCAGAGCTACTTCACCAGCATCGCCGGCGTCGACCGCGACCTGCTGCTAACCCGCTCAGCGCGCGACCTGCGCGAACATCTGGGTGAGGCCCAAATCGGCAACGTGGCCAAAGCGCTCAAGCACGAGCTGGCCGACGCCATGGCGCGCGAGGACGTGACCAGCGACGAGATGATCGACTTGTTCACGGCGGCGCAGAAGACGCGCGCGGTGGGCGTCATGATGGACGCCTTTAACTTCCTGGAGGCCAAGTACCCGTCGCACATCAACTTCGCGGTCTACGGCGAGATGTTCCGCATTCTGCAGCGCAAGCACATGTCGAAGCGCCTCATTGAGATCTACGAGTCGGCCAAGCCGCGCTTCAAGGCGGTGCCCGAAATGATTTACCGCTACGGCATCGTCGGTTACCTGCAGAACGACGACATGGAGACGGCCGTTAAGATCTGGCAAGAAATGACCGACGCCGGCCACGAGACGACCAACGAAATCATATCGAGACTCATGATGGCGTACGCCCGCAGGGGTGACGTGGAGAAGGTGCAGGAGATGTACGACTCGGTGGACCCCCAGCTTGGCTACTGGCACGAGTCGTGCATTGACCGCGTCATCCTCAGCATGGGCATCATCGAGCAGCCGGCAAAGGCCTTCGAGTTCTACAGCAACTCGAGCATGAAGCTGAACGGCGGCACGCTGATCGCTCTGCTGAGCGTTTGCAACAACAACAACTGCAAGCAGCAGGCGTCGGACATTCTGGCGAACCGCAAGAAGTTCGACTTGCGTCTCGATGCGCGTGGCTACAACCGTATCATGATGACTCTAGAGAGTCTGGAGCGTAATGACGAGATCAAGGACATTCTGGAGGAGATGAAGGAGAACAATGTGCGCTTTGACACCAGAACACGGAATATCATCGAGCGCAACGCGACGTTCCTGCAGGATACGAACTTTGTTACTGATCTCAGCAAGAGCAAGGCTGCTGGCTTCACTTTGAGCCCACGCGTGCGCGAGATGCTGTCGGAAGGCCGCGGAGACGACGCGGTTGAATTGATCGACTCGGTGGCAAAGCCAGTGGAAGAAGCGCAACTGTCGGAAGATTTTGAAGGGGAAATTCCGGAAGGTGCTTTGATCGTGAGCCCCTCGGTGGCAAGAGATGCTGTTCGTGCGTACATTACGGCGAACCAGCACGACAAGGTGGCTGCCCTGGTTAAGGGGTTCTCTGTGGTGCCTGGTAAGTACGCTTTCGCTCTGGCCGAGGTTATCAGCCACTACGTGAAGCTGAAGACGAAAACGGGGGACGAACTCAGTTACCAAGCCTTGAAGGCGATGCTTTTCCAGGGCATCCAGATTTATCGCGTGGATGATGCGATGATGCTGTTCCGTCGTTTTCACGACGCTGATGCCGCTCTGGAGCTCTTTGACCAGGTACTTGCCTCGTATACAGGCAAGGGTGGCAAAACTGTACTTGCTCGTGACGACAACGAAGATGAGGACGAGAACGAGGACGAGAACAACGGGAAGACGAGGTATCTGAACTTCAACATCGGCAAGGTGATCAACCTGACTCTGCAGGTGCTCGTTGAGAATGGCAGGGTGACAGATGCACTGGAAACCTTGACCAAGATGGAAAGCCACGGCCTGGATACAACGCAAAGTAACTTCATCTCGATCCTGAGCTCAATGCGCAAGTATCTGCGAAGCCCAAACCACAAGAACAGCAAGAACAACAAGAACAACCAGAAACCGCATCTGGTGTACGACATCAACGACTTCCAGATGGTGCTTCACGACCTGAAAGACCGCGGCTTGCAGGTGAACAGGGCTGTCGTCGGCTACCTGTGTCCTGCTTATGGCAACGCTGATAAGCAGCAGCGCCTGGAGTTGCTGGAGGCCTATGTCGAAGCGAGAAGCGACCCTAGCGACACGTACATCTTGCCGCACCTGTGCTACGAAACGCTGCTGACGTACATGGGGCAAGTGGGTGACATTTCCGAGGTGAAGGAGGTGTACGAAGAAGCCGTGAGTAGCTTGAACAACAAGGAAAAGCTGGGTGTTCCTCGGGGCTGGTTGACTGTCCTCATCTCGAAGCTCGCCAGGGATGGCAACATTGACGAAGCCGAGCAGCTCACGAAGCGAATGCCCGAGGAGTGCGGTGGCTACACGTACCGGGCTGTGGTAGCCGTGCTGCGCGCAGCGTTGGAGGCCAAGAAGGCTGACACGATCGACGACATGGTGGCGCTCCTAGATGAGCGGGAGTTCAATGTCGGCTTGCGCGATGCCTACGAGCTGGTCCACTTGGCCCGTGAAAAGGATGTTGCCCAGAAGGTGCTGGATATCATTCGTCTCTTCGAGAAGGGCAACCTGGAGGAGGTGGCTCCTGCTGAGGATGGCCAGGGCAACCTGGAGGCCGCCTACGTCCGTCGCCAGCGCGGCGACGTGCACGCGCTCCGGAAAGTGAAGACCATGTACAGCGTGGCTCTCAAGGTGTGCGAGAAGGGCGGTCTCTGGAAGCAAGCACTCATGCTGCGTGACCGCATGACCACGCTGTTGGGCCAGGAGGCTATGGACGAGATCGCGGCGAGCATGAGTAACCAGCAGAGGAAGCGCTCGCCGCGCAACGAGCAGTCGTCTGACCACGAGGAGTAAGACGGCACCAATAGACGATGAAGGCAGCCGTTTGCACCCCGCTGCATCGCAGGCGACAAAGCGCAGGTGTTGCCAGTGACACCTCGATAGACCAGTCGACTGGAAAACGAAAACATAAAGAAAACAAAAACATTGCAAGAAACTTCACCACAACTCGTGCGGCCGCTATTGCCAGGCTGCTGATTGGCTGATTTTCGACCAAAAGCGGATGTGGCGACTGGCAAGGAGCTCCGCCGCAGCGGCTCGCCGCTCGTCCACAGCGCGTCGCGCAGACGTCTCGAGGCTGCAGACGCGTCTGCCAGGGTCTCTGCTGCAACCGCATCGTCTCATTGCACCAACCCAAGCGTTTGCTTCCCAGCCCAGCGCTCGCTTCGAGCCGCGGGCCGATGACGTCAAAGTGCGCGACGTTGCGCTGCTCGAACTGGTTCGGCGGCCGTGGGTCGAGTTACAGGAGTTCTACGGTCCGGTCGAGATGTCCAAGGTGCGGCAGAAGCTGTCGTTGGTGTGGAAGGAGCTGAATAATCGAGCGGAGGTGGCGGCAGACATCGTCCAGGATTTCTACGAGGCTGCGAAGATCTGCAGGCTGCCCAAGCTGCAGCGCGATGTCTTCAGCTACATGGAGAGCCACTACCTGGAGCGCATTAGCTTCGAGATGTATGGGCAAATGTTCAACAACCTCACGATGGCGAAGGACCCTCAGAGGATGCGCGACATCTTCGAGCGAGCCATGACTCGATACGACCCGGAGCAAGGCCAAACGCCGCCGGAGATCGTTTACCGCCTTGGCATTAGCGCTGCTATTGCCCTGGATGACGATGTGGGCATGAAAACGCTGATGCGCGAGATGGAAGCGAAAGGTCTCAAGCCCTCCGTTGAAATCGTGACGCGAGTAATGGTCGCGCAGGCAGTCAAGGGCGACGTGAAGACCGTGCTGGCTGCGGCGGCCAAGCTGAATCCACAAGATGAACGCCACTGGCATGAAGCTGATGTAAACCGCGTCATCACAAGCCTCGGAATCGCGGGGGACCCTGATGCCGCCTTTGACTTCTACCGCAGATCTCAAATTCGCTTGTCTCCGAAGACAATGATGAAGCTGATGCTCGTGTGTCGCGGGAATGCGCGGCCGAAACACGCGCTCGCCATTCTGGCAAACCGCCGGCGCTTCGGCTTGAAGATGCTGCCATCTCAATACCCGACGCTACTGGAAATTATCGAGGAGTTGGGTATCGCGGGTGCGCCTGCGAATGAACTGGCGCTTATGCTCCAGGAGATGCGCGATGATGGCGTGCAGTTCACCGACCGCGTCCACGCTCTCATTGCGCGCAATCAGCAGCATTTGCACGAGACGCCGTTCATGCTGACACCGTTTGTATCCGAGCGAAACGATGAGCTTGACCAACAGGAGACGGAGACCCAGTCGCGGACAAAAGACGCCGATGTGCCATTATTGCGCGAGCTGCTGGATGCTCGCAAATTCGCCCAGGCTGCGGCAATTGTGGACTCGTATGCATTACCTGTGAGCAACGGCATGAAGTCAGGAGACGGACAGCAAGATCCAAGGTTTTCGGCCGAAGAAGCTATCGTCGTTCCCCCTTGGCTGTCGGATATGGCAGTCGCCGCTTATTCGCAGAACCAAGAGATAGACAAAGTGCGCTCCCTTCTCCGCGGATTTTTATGCGTGCGCGGAGATTTCCGACACGCCCTCTCACGTATCGTTGGCCTCTTCGGCGGCAAGGGCAAGCTACGTGACAGCCGCATGGCGTACGAGGCCTATGTGGCAATGCAGTTCCAGGAGATCCAGATTTTCCGTGTTCGGGACGCGCTCACACGTTTCAAACAATACCAAGACACGAAGGCTGCACTGGCGCTTTTGAACCAAGTCTCTAAACAAATTGGCGAAGCTCTGGAGGAGACGAATGGAATTGAAAGCGCTGCAAGGCGTCAGGAAGACTTTCTGCGTCTTCTAGATAGAGCACGCGTTCTCACTTTCGACCCAACTCGCGCAGTGCGGGATGTGCTGCGGATCTTTTTGGCATCAAAAGATTTCGAGATGGTTGTCACCGGACTGAATCAGCTGGAGTCGAGTGGAATTCCTACTCGGGCTGTTGACTACGAGAACATCTTCAGCTTCATGAGCAAGGCCAACAAGAACGACAACGACGTGTTTGCGGTGGATGACTTCATGCTGCTGTGGGGAGATATGACACGTCGAAACGTGGCGCCGAGCAAGGCCATCTTACGTGTGGTAGCGCCAGTGCTTTGCGGAAATGGTGACTCGAGCGATACCGAGAAATTGAAGCGCAGACAGCTTGCTGTGATTGAAGGATATCACCGAGCCGTCAATGATCGTCATGACGACTACGTGCTGCCCGCGGCTTGCTTTACGACACTACTGGAAGCCGCTGCGGAGTCGGGAAGCGTTGAGGACGTGGATGCAATTCATACTGGCGCGGTGAGGACTTTGGCTGCAAGCATAAACAAGAAGCACCACAGCCCCACCGAGCACAACAAATTGATGGAGATGTGGAACACGATCAAGGCAAAGAAGGCGGCAGCATAGAGCGGTTCTCTTCGAGAACAATGCTGTAGGAGCGCACTGAAAGAGGGAGCATTGTTGTTGCCTCGGGACAACTGGACTCTAGCAGACTTGGGACAAAACGTTTCGCGTTAATAGAGATGGTGTTCTTCCTACGACCGGAAGATTTTTCTTAAATACTTAGGAGCTTCGTCCTCTTTCCTCTCTTTTGTCTTACTTAACTCAAACTCTCGATCGACGTCAAGACCCTAGATCTGTTGGAATGCACCTCGCTGCAGGACGGCGGGTGGCTGGCATGGTGCCTGAGTCTGTGCTGTATCTGAGATTCGACCGTCGACGCGTCGCTGCTGTGCTTCTTGCTGCGAACTCCCAGGCGGGTCATGACCTCGTCGAACGACCGGCACCACCACGTCTCGGTGCGGTACTTGATAGAGCCGACGCAGCCGAAACGCCCGTCACGCGTGCGAAAGGCGTGCATGTGCACGTGGTCGATGCTGTTGAACGGGGGCGAGTGGAACGCGAACTTAAAGTCCGACTCGGCGTCGTCGTCGTCGCTGTCCTGTGCGGCGTCGTGGGCCCGGTCGGCCTTCGACGGAGCCAGCACCACCGGAGGGCGGGGCATCTCGCGGAGCACTGAGGCCGCGACTTGGCGCATGCGGCGGAGCAGCGCCGCGTCGTCAGCTGTGAGCTTGTTCACGTTGCGGATGTGGCGGCGCGGCACAACCAGGATGTGGCTGACCACCACGGGGGCCAGGGGGCGGAACACGACCACGTCCTCGTCCTCGTAGAGGAAGGGCTCGTCACCCGCCTCGAGGATCTCGCAGAAGCGGCAGGAGACCAGCGCGCCGTCCTGGCCATACGTGACACCCTTTCGCGCCACGGAGACGCTGGAGGACGTTGAGGAGCACGACGAGGCCGAGGCCGGAGACGAGCACGGGGACGCGCTGTGCTGCCGGCGCTTGCGCAGCGACTGGCTGGGCTTGACCGAGACGGGGGACATCTCCTCCGTGTCGGACCACGAGTGGTTGGTGTCCACGGGCATGTCCAGCGCGCACCGTCCCGACACGGGGGCGCTGGCGGGCGAGTCCATCTGGGCCGCCGCGACGGCGCGCTCCTCGTCGGCTGTCGCTTCCGTTTCAGGCTCCGTCGCGTGGAAGTGGGGCAGGCACGCGCGCAGGCGCTTGTGGAGCCGCGTCCTCTTCTTCTCGTCGCCAGGCGTCGGGGCGCCGCTCACTGACATGATCGATGGCATGAGCTGTCGGGTGTAAACTAAAGAGTGAAGGGGAGGAACTGCGCGCTGCGCTCTCTCTCAATTCTTTCTCGGGGGCAAAAGCACAATGAGCGCCTGCCTCAGCCCTCGGTTACTCGACGTGGGACTTTTTCAGGTGCGCCCTGCTCAGGATGGGCCAAATCCGAACTATCCATCGCGCCCATTTTTGACGACCCTTTTGGCGATGATGATGATAAGAAGCTGGAGGAGACCGACAGCAAACGGCAGCTGGCTGCTTCTGAGGTCGTCTCACCACTTGGCGATCGGGCCGTAGGAGCGAAGCGAGCAGCGGGCGGAGAACGTCGCTAACGGTGAGTCGAGATCATTTGCGCACATTCAAACAACCCCAACGGATTCAGCTCTGGGCGGCATTTGTCGTGTTCAAGCATGCACTGTTAATCTCTTTAAAGAGGGTGCAGGCCAACCGATGGCTTCGTGAAGCTTCTCTTATCCTCGACGCATGTGAAACGCATGGCCGCTGCTTTATCCACATCGGGGGTCCGCAAACACGTGCGCTTTGCCTCCAGCCTTCAAACCTGCATGGAGGATATTCAACTGAACGTCCCAACCGCAGTCGAGGAGCTGGTTCAAATGGGCACTCGGATTTGAGTCCATTGAGACAGGCAATTAGCGGTAAGACTGAACTTTCACGCTGAACTTTCACGCGCGGCATCTGATTGGCCCGATTGACCGGATAGCGCATCCGGATGTCCAAGCGTTGCCGTGCAAACTGCTCGAGGTGAGACGGAGCCACCTTGCGACGCTCATTTGAGTCGGGGCCTTTCCTCCAAAGGACTCGCCGCGGAGGATTACGTGCGAGCCACACACGACGAACGGCAACTGGCTCAAGGTGCATCTTGTGCCGGGGGCTTCCTCCCTTCAACGCGACCAACGCCAGCAAATGAGCGCCGGTCATTTGCCGCCGCTGATGCGGGAGATTTGGTTGGTTGGCTGTGAAAAATTAGGATAGCACTAGCCGTGTTTGCTAACGCGAGCTGCCCGCCACGCGTTGGTGGCGCACAGCGTGGATGGCAAGGAAGATCGCAAGAAGCAGTGATGGCAAGGATAAGGCTAAGCTACGTCTACGTGGGTGACGTGACCCTGCGGAGCGGACCTCCAGGTCAGAGAGACCTTGTCTATTGGGTTTGGTGGTCAACTTCATCTGCAAAGAAGAGCCCCGATCGCCTGCTCCGTCTCAAGATCCGAGCGTGCACAGGGCGGAATGACGATTGATCGATCATCGACCGTCGCGTGCGCTACCAGAGCTCCGTGACGATGAGCTGCCCAGCCAGCTTCTGCGTCACAACGCGCTCGGCCTCTTCTTGTGTCGTGATCGAGCCGCCAGAGTACTCCGGGTGCCGGAGCAGGGCCGAGGCGATGGCCTTCTTGACGGCGCGCCCCATGGCCAGACTGCCGCACAGGTAGATGTAGCCTTCGTCTTGGAGCAGATGCCGCGCCACCAGATCGCTCTGCTCGGCCAACGTGTCCTGCACGTACTGTCAACACCAACGACAAAACGCACGTTCGTATCGTGACCCCAAGTGATCACAACAAAATACACAGCAACCACACGTACCCGCTTTGGCCGAGCGCTGGCGCCGGAAAACGCAACGTGGAGTTGGTCCAGCACGCCCGAGGCCTTGGCTTGCTGCAGTTCCTCCGCGTACAGGAAGTCCAAGCTCGGTTCGCGGCAGCCGTAGAAGAGGTACGCTGGCCGGTGTTGGTGCGGCGAAGTGTCGTCTTCGTGCTCGAGGTCCTGCAGGAACGCGCGGAACGGTGCAATTCCCGTGCCGGCGCTGATGAGCATGATCGGACGGTGGTCGTGGAATGGGAAAACAAACGAGGATTGGTAAAATGACGCCCGAATGGAGTCACCAGGCTTCAGCATCGCGAGATAACTGGAACACCGCGGCAGCGGAAGTACATCAGTCTTGCGGAGACCCAGCGTAATGGAGACCGTGTCCGGAACGAACTGCCGCGACGAAGAGACCGTGTAGTATCGCGGCGCATTAAACGGCGCAATCTGGAAAAACTCGGCGAAGCTCAGGCGAATGGAAGGAAAGCGGTCGAAGATGTCTGCCACCGTCGCGTGCTGGTGGGGCCTAATGGAATGAACGGCAAGCGGGATTGGTAAGCAGGCGAGCGACCAAAGCGCAAAAGCTGAGAGCTCCGCTTACCTTTCAGCCTGAATGGCTTCTGCTGTCTTTGGAGCCACCAGCGCTGCAACGTCGTTTTCATCGGTCGCGTATGCGGCAAGACTGCGGAGAAAGCTGGGGCGGGGAGTCGAGACGAGGTCGAACGTCCATGTAAGCGCATCTCTTACAGTTCCCACGTGAGCAAACGGGTGCTGCTGAAGGCCTTGTTGCTGGAGCGAAGGCTGCTTCTGATCGTCGGCTGTGAATTCTGCAAGAGGCTCGGCAGCGTAAACGACGTCAGGGTCGTCAACGTGCAAGTGCACAAGCATGCGTTCCACCACCGGCAGGTCGTTTGGAACGTAAACACCAATGTTCGACGCCTGTGCGCTGACGAGCTCCTGCTGGTCGCGACGAATGTGGAGGTCAATATGTCGCACCGACCGCCACGCCCCATCCGTCGTCTGGTGCGGCGCGCTGATCACATCGTTGGCTGCGACGTTAAAAACTGAGCGATCAGCGTCCGTGAGGAGCTTTTGTCGTGTATGGGATAGATCTTCGTCGTTTTTGCTGGCATAGAATGACAAGTCATACTTGGGTGCCGGAGGCTCGGGTTTCTGTCTCCGATTCTGGCTTTGTAGACTGAGCTCGTACTCCAACAGCTTCTCCTGAATAGCACCATGTACACACCAGTGAGTCTATTGCACTCCGCGTACTGCGTTCTGCAGCACCAACAAACCTGGTAGACTAAGAGCACGCAATTGGGGCAATCCAAGTGGCAGCACTCGTCGTCCTTCGGCTTAACTGGGGGCGTCAGGGGACCTACCGGTGGCACAAATCGCTCGGGCTGCACAAGAACGCAAAAGCAGCCCACAGCAGACGTCAATACCAATTACGTTTATATAAAATGCAGCCATATTAACAAGCAGAAAAGCGAAGACGCTGCACTCACGTTCTCCTTTCGCCGCTTGAGTGCCATCTCTCGCTCGAACTCCATGAAGGCGTCCATACCGTCGCTCAAAAACCGCCTCTGCTCCCGACGACCACGGCTGGCAGCTGGCTGAACGGATGACCCATTGGCACACAGCGTCGCTGTGTGGTACGCGCAGAAGCGCCCGCGGCGGAGCACGCGCGTCGCCAGCATGTCTTGTTGATGACTTGGAGACGATTTCTCACCCCACGTTGGAACGATATTTATTAAGTACGAATTTGAGAGTTCAAGTGCGTCAGCAGGTTGCAGGCGTTTTATTGATCGGTTATCGGGGCGGCCCCTGTGTGTGCAAGGCGCTTCAGGAGAGGAGAGAGATGGTTTCGTCTCCACCATGCGTCTCGCGGCGCCGGTCGCGCCGCACTTTAGCACGCAGCGCGAGAAGGCCCGCTACGCCGACCAGTCCCAGCAGCACGTAGCTTGCGATGTAGTCGGATGCGCGGAACCGCGCCTCACCGTTGGCCATCGTGTTCAGTAGACTTGCCGAGTGACTCTTGTCTTTCTTCTTCTTGGGCATTTTGCAGTCGTGCTCGGTCCGCGGTTTGCGAGCGAACGCGAATGCACTGGAAAACTCCTCGATGGAGCACAAAGCTGCGGAAGTAACATGAGTAGAAGACGGCGTCAGCACGGAGCAACTAGCAGCCTTAGAGTCGTCAGAGAAGTGCGGCACATACTGTCCTGGCATGCAGGAAGCAACTGAGGCTCTCCGTGGAAAATCATGCGAACGGCGTGGGACCCAGTCTTCGTCTTGTACACCTCAATTACCAGCATGCCTGCGTACGGCGTCCAGGTGCGGTCCCAGTTCTCCTTCACCGAGGCAGCCATGAACGGCATGATAGTGGAATCGTGGGCTGTAGGCAGGTAGGGTTGACAACGACGTTAGTCGCGATAACAAGGACACAAGGACACAAAGGTAATAAACGCAGAAGCCCAAACGAACCCATCGTGACGGACATCTTGAATGCATCGGGCTCGCCATTGAGCACACTGTCGAGGCGAGTGAGCATATCGTGGGCGAGCGGCTGCATGGCAACCTTCGCATACCACGAATCATTGTAAGTGAGGAAGATTCCTTGGCGAACTTCAACTTCGTGGTACGTCTTGGTGAAGGTCTCCTCGTCCACCCCGTTCGGCAGCTCGAGATCATTGCAGCGAGCTGTGCTAAGGCACTCGAGCACGGATCCCCAGGAAAAATTGCCGACGGTTTCGTTGAAATGGTGCTCGATTTCGACGGTGGCAGGGTCGCGGAGGTGGTCCCAGAACGTCGGAGACTCGTTCGACAGCTCTCCGACGTGCTTCATGAACGGGCAAATGTTTTCGTTGGCGTTGATGTAGTCAACGGAGATATCCGCCACATCCCACGAGAGCATGCGGTGAAGCTCAAGCGACATGGTCCCGTCAACGGGGAAGAGTCCGTCAATCAGCGCTTGGCCAGAACCCAATGTCCTCTCTTGGTCATCACTTCGGAGGTAAATCTCACCCAGTTCGATGTGCTATTGTTCGGTACGGCAAGTAATGAAACAGATTAGTATAACGTCAATTGCAGTCGTGCAGGTGCTGCAACTGCAGGTCGAGGGCGACGCACCGACAGGTTTGCGGTGGTGAAGAGCTTGAGCGGGCCGTCGCCTACGTAGGAATCGCGTAGATGCCTGTCATTTCGCACAGCAGGAGCAGCCGTTAGCAAAGGGGACTGCTTTCATCTTTGGTGCAATTGCATCGACGCACTGTCCGTTTGTCTTGTGCTGTTGACGCCCCAGCGGGAGCAGCCCACCAACGACGCAGTCGCCCTTGAGGATGTTGTGTCCGTCCATGTAGGACTTGCGGTACAAGCGTCCGAACCCCTTCTCGTGTTCCTTCGGGTTGACGTCCTGTGACTGTATGAATGGAATGCAATACAAGATGTCAGTACTGCAACTACCACATCATCATTCCCAACCTTCAAGCGCCGTTCGCACCGAGACGGAGGTGGTGGTGCAGTTCCACTCGGCGGCCATGGGGTTGTGTTTGGGCGAGTCCCAGCAGAAGAGCTTGGAGTAGGGTGCGCGCGCGCCGTGGCGGGCAATGATCTGCACCTGCTCCAGTGACTCGACGCGCTGCGTCTGCTCGGCGGTGAGCGGCGGGATGCGCGAGGCGTCGATGCCGTCCATAGCGTTGCAGTAGCGGTGCGGCGCCCAGCCGTCGTACGGGCCGGCGCCCACCGCCGCGGGGGCTCCCACGAGCGCAGCGATCAGAACAGCAACATGCATGGTTCTTCTTCGTCTACTTGCTTGTCGCTCACAGCGTGAATCTCCTTGTGGCGAGCGTCAGAGCAAACGGAAGGCCGTTGAGAATCTGGAGGATCGCGAGAAGAACGGCCGTTACGCTGCTTACGTACCCGTGAGGTGTAGTACACACTATTGCGTGACATACACAACATGCATCTGCGTTACACGCATGACGTTCACTTGCGAAGGAGTGAAGCCTCTCCCCATCCTTTACACGCCTCTGCCGAGAGAAGGGAGGCTCGCGTCGCTACGAACACGCTCGCCAAAAGCCTTCAATCCGCCATGGAGAGCGGCTCCGAGGACGAGGAATGCGCTGCCGTGCTGCGCGAAGAGCTGCGCGTCAAGGCGCAGGAGCTCAAGCAGATGCAGGATGAGTTCGACGAGTACACGCAGTCGAGCCACGAGCTGGAGCAGGAGTTGGAGCAGGAGCTGTCCCGCGTCGAGAAGCGCAACACGCACCTGCTGAGCAAGAACCAGTACCTGGAGCGGGATCTGACGCTGGCGCGCGGCAAGCTGGAGGAGGCGCTGGGCCAGACGCGCCAGTTCGAGGACGAGCTGCAGGCCACTCGCGCAGAGTTGCGGACGGCCGTGCAGGCGTGTCGCAAGCTCGAGCAGCAGCAGGATGACCTGGAGACGCAGGTGCGCGTGCTGCAGGCAACCGAGGCCGATCTGCGCCACAAGATGGAGCGCGAGATGGAGGAGAAGGTCTTCCTGCTCAGCGACCAGGAGGAGCTCCAGCGCGAGCATGAGCTGGCCACCGAGCGCTTCCGCACCGAGATCATGGACCTCAAGTCAGAGCTCTACGCGCTGCAGCAGAAGTTTGAGGACGCCACCACAGCGTCCGAAACGCGCGGCTCCTTCTCGGGCAACGACTCCATGGCTACCACGCGTAGCCAGTCCGAGGACGACGAGGACGGCTATGACTCGAGCTACAACGACAACTCGCTGCGCCATTCGACCGTGCACGAGCGCGACGAGATCAGCCGCGAGGTGCTCATCGAGTCACTGCGACAGGAAATTGAGGCGCTGTCGGCCACTGTGCAGGACGAGACGGAAGCCCGCGCTGGTGCTGAAGCAGAGATGCAGCAGCTCCGCGAAAGCCTTGCACATATGGAGGCTATGGAGGCCGAAATGACGGACATGACGGACGAGCTGATCGGAAAGTCCCAGGAGATCCGTTCTCGCGACGAGCAGATCGAAGAACTGCGCGAGTCCCTCGTGAAGCTGCAGTCGGAGCTGGCGGCGGTTAATGACGGAGGCATTGAGTTCACGAACGAACGCGAGCGCATGCAGAGTGAGCTGGACGAAAAGGACCAAGTGATAAGCAGTCTCAAGGAGGAGCTGGAGACCGTCAAGGCGCAGTACGATGATCTGGCTGAGAATGAGCGCCAACTCAAGGCTCGAATAGAAGAGGAAAGTGAACACGTGGACGAATGGAAGGGCCAAGTCGAGACTCTGAAGAGGAAACTGGAGGAAAACAAGCAGGAGAGCAGTGAGCTGGAAAGGAAGCTGCAGTTTGACAAGGGGGAGATTTCGCAGAATCGCAAGGAAGTGGAAGAGCTGAACAGCTTGAACGCAGACCTCCAGAAACAGCTAGATGAAGCGACGAAGCGGACGTCCGAGCTGGAGCGCGCATCAGCGTTGTCAACCGCTTCCACCGTATCGTCTGTCTCTGACAAGGACGTGGCGGATTCGAAGCGGCTCGTGATGGAAATCCAAACGCTGCGGACGTCCATGAACTCGCTCTCGGCAGAAAACGCTCGGTTGAGAAATCAAGAAGGAATCTCGTCAAGTGTGGCCCCTGCAAAGCGAGTATCGGCAGACGTGCTGCAGGTGAATTATACGCCTGAACAGCTCGCTCGCAAGTACCTGTCCGAGCGAACGCGTAACGCATCGTTGCTTTCGCGGCTGCAGACTGTGTGCGGTAACATTCAAGTTTTCTGTCGTGTTCGCCCCGTCATCAACGAGGAGTTGGAGAAGTCGTGGGGCTCCAAGATGGCGGTTAATGTGGTGAATCAGTCAGACTTGGCTGCTATGGATATCAAGCCTGATCGTGCGTTCGCTAGCGATTCCGACGGGAAAATGGTGAGCAATGGGAACGTGGAGTCCTTGGCGAACAACAGCTCATGGAAAGTGTTCACATTTGATCGCATTTTGGGCCCGGAAGAGACGCAAAACGATGTTTTCCGCGAAGTGGAGCCGATCGCCCAGTCCGTGGTAGATGGATTCAAAGCGTGTATTTTCGCCTATGGACAGACAGGCTCTGGTAAGACGTACACCATGGAAGGTACGCCCAGCGACCCTGGCCTCAACTACAGAATCATTAATCACTTGTTCCAGTCGGTTCAACTGCGCGGTTCAATCTACACCCCTGAACCCGAGAGCAACGAGGACGAAGATGACGAGATGAACGGTTTACATGGCACTGTTGAGTCGTCCGTTTACCACGTCCAGGTGGGAGTGCTAGAGATCTACAACGACTCACTGCGCGATTTGATCAACACGACCAACCCGAAGGCGCTGGAGATTCGCCACGATTCGGCGACGGGAGATATCGTTGTCCCCGATCTGACGATGGCGACGGTCTCTTCTCCGCAGCAAACGATTGACGTGTTGCGGAAGGCGCAAACCAACCGGGTTACGGGGAAAACGAACTCAAATCAGCACAGCAGTCGGTCTCACAGTATTCTGATTGTGCAGATCTCGAAACGCCGACCTGAAAATGACGATGCGGACGCTGCCGAGTTCGACGCCGAGGAAGAAGGCTGCGGCAAGCTGTATCTCGTTGATCTGGCTGGTTCGGAGCGGGTCAAGAAGAGTAATGTGAGCGGCGATATGCTCCGGGAGGCCGCTCACATCAACAAGTCCCTTTCCGCCCTTGCCGATGTGATGGAGGCTCTGGACAAGAAGATGGCGCACGTACCGTACCGTAACTCAAAGCTCACGTATTTGCTGCAGGATGTGCTGAACTCGTCGTGCAAGACCGTGATGATTGTGAATGTTGGCCCAACGATTGAGAATGCAAGCGAGACGTACCGGTCGCTTCAGCTGGCGGAGCGTGTGCGTAACATTGTGGTGGGCAGAAACCAGATTGTGAAGAACAAGAAGGACATCCTGTCTGCCAAGAAGGCTTTCGCTGAGCTGCAGTCTTTGAAGCAACAGATGCAAATCTCCAAGAGGAAGTACATGCAATCCCAACAGTCTGTGGTTGCTCTGGTAAGTCGCTGTCGGTCTGCTTTCCACTCGAGGAGGCATTTGTTCTCACGTCCCGGTTCCGATGCCTCCTCTCCTTCAGAAACGAGACCAGAAGAACCAGTCGGAAAAACAGTCCTCGACGCTGCAGAACCGGCTTAGGGCATGGGAGACGCAAAACGAGAGCCTGAAGACGCAAAACGACTCACTGAAGCGACTTGTGGATGATCTAAGCAGCCAGCTCAAGGCCGAGCGAGAGACGAAACAGAAGGAGGCGGAACAACGTGAAGCTGCTCAACGCTTGCTCCGACAGCAGAGTGCAAAATCCCGCGTGTCTTCATCGCAGCAAGAGGCACAGCAGAAAATGCTCCAGGAACGGGAAGAAGAGATCAAAAAGCTTCGTCAGTTGCTGACAGAAGCTCGTCGACGGAGTACGTCTTCGCTCATTCCAAGGCTGCCATTAACGTCGCCACCGATGAAGAAGACGAAGAGCTCTCGTCCTGCGAGTTCACCCGGCAATAACCAGCAGGAAGGGGATGCCTCAAGCTCCACAGCAAGCTCGAGCGCCAGTCGGACAACGAAGACGCGCACGGTCGCCCGCAGGTCGACCGGCTCACGCGTGCAGTCCGGCACTGCATCAAGCAATGGGGCAACGCCGGATCAGAGTCCACTAAGTAACAAGCGCCCCAGCTCAATGGGCTCAACGAAATCATCATCCACGCGGACTAACAGCAAGCCGAAGCCGGGAGGTGCCTGGAAGTAACTCGCCGAGCCTGACCTAGCACGTCATAGAGGAGCGTGGCGAAAGCTCTTCAGATTGCAGTAGAGGTGCTTGGCAACCGTGAGAGGCCTGAAGGAAAGGAAAGTGATCGATCGAAGATCACTAGCGTAGATCGTCCTGTGAGTAAGTCGCAGTTCATGAAATCGGCAAAGCGTTCTTTGATTGTGTACCGGATTTTGACGCTCGTGACACAGGGGCTAACATCTATGATGACATCGAAGGCTGACGAGAAGAGTTCCCTGTGCTACCGTTAGCGTTTGCGCTGACAGGAGGCATCGCCACGTTTGTGTAGTCAGCCAGACTCCGCAGCACTTGCCGAAGCAGGCCCTTGTGTTGACTTACGCTGTCAAACACGTGCAGTAGCTCAAAAAGCAGGTCCTCTTGAAGCTCAGTGGCGGCTTCTGCAGCCTCACGATGCGTCGGGGACACGAATCCGATAGTCGGCGGGTTCAGGACACGATCCAGTACCTCGCTGATCGCAGGCTTCACGATGTCGTTGAACGCCTCGTCTTCGTGCTCAAGTTCATGCACCGGAGCTGCCATAGCTGACATCGAATCGAGTTCTGAGGTCGTATTGGCACTGGAACTGGAGGGGGCCGCGTAAACGCCTACAGGGTGCACGTCTTCACTAGTTCTTGACCCCGGAGCGCCAAGATCACTGTGATTCATACTTACAGACGTTGCTTCCGCCGCTGCCGCTTCAGCTTGCGCCTTCAACTCTTTCTGGAGACTCGTGGACGATAAGCGGATGGTATTGAAATCCCACCCGCTGCCGACCGACGCATCTCGAGCATGGCACTTGCCACTATCCCGTTGTCCGTATGACGGTAAAGTGTCGTCGTCGCGACCGCCGCTCAGAGGCGGGCGATTGCTGCTGCCGAATCCGTTCTCGACATGCCCGTTGTTGAACCCGGTCGCTCTCCCGTCATCCTGAAGATCTTGCTGCTGGTCTTCAAGTTGGCTTCGATCCAAAAGCTCTGTAAGGTGCGATATGTGCTTGGCGGAGCGGATGAACGGGTGCTGCAGTAATTCGGACGCGGTTGGTCGATCGTGCGGGGCCTTCTGCAAGCAACTAGACACGAAGTCGACGAACCGGGTGGAAAAATTCCCTTCTAGCACGGGCGGAGCCATGGTAGGGATCATGAATAGCACTTTCATCGGATGAATGCTGAAGCACCACAAAGCAAAGATGGTTAGAACAAAGTGTTCTCGTCTGCGTAACAGCACCAGCTAAGGCAACGTACTCGGCAAGCGGGGGCGCACCCTTGGCCATCTCGATAGCGGTGATTCCCAGCGACCATATGTCCGCCTTGAAGTCGTACTCAGACTCCTGGATGACTTCGGGCGCCATCCAGAACGGCGTCCCCACTGCCGTGTTGCGCTTCGTCATCGTCTCGGTGATTTGTCCTGTGACGCCAAAGTCCGCCAGCTTCACGTGCCCATCTCCACTCATCAGAACGTTAGCAGCCTTGACGTCGCGGTGGATCTTCTTCTCCGAGTGCAGGTACTCGAGGCCCTTGAGCAGCTCGCGCAGAATAATGGCGATAAAGGCCTCGTCCAGCGGGCCGTTGCGCATAATGTCAAGTACCGAGCCGCCCGACAGAAACTCCATAATGATCCTGCATAGAAAAACATATAAGAGGACACTATCAGCACATACGTCCACCGCCTACGAATAAAAGACCCAGACCACCAACCACAGCTTCGTGCCGGCGATGAACGAGCCCGAGTACGTCGTTAACTGGTCGCACGAGCACTGCGACAACACATGGATCTCCTGCTCAACGTGGCACAGCACACACAACAAGAGAGAGAGAGAGAGAGAGAGAGAGAGAGACGACGTCAGCCTCCCCAGCCACCAAGAGCGGGACACTGCTGTGCTTCGCACCTGCTGCACATCCTCGATCTCGTCGGCCGCAGACTCCAAGTCAATGATCTTGACAGCGACCACCTCATCCGTCTGTATGTTGATCCCCTTGTAGACTTCCCCAAAGGCGCCGCCGCCGATGCGCTCCAGCAGCTCGTACTGCACCGTCGGGTCCAGGCTGCCGCTCATCTCGAACAATGCCTTCTCCACATGCTACGCAGCCCCTATTCATTGGCTAATAATAATAGTCACTGATTGGCTGAAAAAGGTCTTAAATTTTCGCACCAGATAATTGCTATTTTACAATTAATGTTAAATAAAATAGGAGCCAAGACCCCGTCGAGGAAGCTTCAACACGGCACGTTGCGCAGTAGATCGCTGCAGCTCTGGCATGATGTTCTTTCCTGCTTGGGAGTACCGCTGACTTCTACTGTACAGCTTAGTTTTCGCGTTCGTGGAGCCGTAGGTAGTGCGTCTCCAGCTTCTGGTACTCGGCCTCGAGGAAGGCTTTGCGGCGGTCGGCGCTGCCCATGCCATCCAGCTCCTCCGTGTGCAGGCGAAACAGCCGCTTCTTCACCTCTAGTCGGAACTTCTTGCGCTGCGCCTCGTCGCGTGGGGCTACGAACGCGAACTTGCGCGCCTCGTAGCACGTCTGCACCTGCCGCTGCGTCAGCTTGAGCTTCTGTTGCACCGCGTAGATGTCGGAGGTCGTCAGTGCTGCAGTGCCACGCGCAGTGCCGCCGGCCTCGGCGCTTTCCTCGGGTGGAAGCGAGAAGAACCCGTTCGCGATGCAGTTCTTCAGGTCCACCAGGTCTCTCAGCTGCAGGCAGGAAAACAAATGAGCTTTTCCGGTCGTAGAGACGTAGAAGATCCAAGAGCTACGTACGCAGGAGAAAGCTGGCACGGGGTCTTCTACTGTGAGTTCGTATACGTGCTCGTTCGCTACTGCTTGCGCATGGATGCAGTGCACCAGATGCTCGGCGTGACCTGCGGGTCACGTGTTTGGTTAGAGACCTGTTTGAAACGTTAGCGACCAGGCGCAAACAGGCACTCACCTTGCCTCTGGTATGTAGGGAAAATGAGAGCCTGGCAGATACGGTGCGTCTCATTCTGGTCGGGTTTGCAGTATGCAGCTTTTCGCCCAAGCGGATTGAAGAACTTGAAGACGGTGATGAACCCCACAGGGCGGAACGCTCCGCTGCCTGCTTCTGCTCGTTGGTAGATCATGTAGAGTACCCACCTTGGGTCGGTAACGTCAACCGCATCGGCTCCTGTTCTCCAATGAAAAGAATGTCAGATGTATTCATGCCCTTGGAACGCACACGCAGCCCCACCTTCAATGAACCATAGTGAGAGCGTCTGCAAGTTGACGAGGAGCTTCTGGGCCGTGTCGTTGTCCTCCATTTTGCACTCGTAGATTTCAAAGTATCGCTCAACAGTTTCCCCTTGTTTTGCAGATGCCTTCGTCGTGTACGACTCAATGCATTTGCCGGGCGGACCGGTGAAGCACGCCGCCGCCTCACGAAGTGCTGCCACAAAGGCGTCCTTATCTTGAACGAAGCCCTGAGGAAGCGACGGCGATAGCCTTGCCACAACATCTGTTGCACTGCAACAACACACATATGACCACAGGTTAGCGGCTACAGTAAGTACTCCCATGCAATGCATCCTTGCAACAATTCGACTCACGGGTTGTCCTTCTCCTTGAACGAGATTTCCAACAGCGCGCTGAAGTCGAACCCGTTGAAGGTCACTGCCATGTTGAGGCCTTCGTAGCCGTCCACGATTTCGTCCGTGCCGAACGCGTGGTACGTGAACCTGGGGGTGAACCACTCAAGAGCTTCAACGTGGTCGGCGTCCGTTGCTGCAGCCGGTCAATGTCGTTAGCTCTCAAGCGCTACGAGGCGAGGAAACGGCAACAACAGTGCCTACCGATAGCTAAAGACGTAGCTTCATTAGAAGAGATCGATTTCTCGAATCGAACGCGCTTCACGACAGGCTCCTGATTCGCTGGCGGCGCCGATGACGGCGCTGGTCGCTTGTCTCCTGCTGCTTCGGTTGGTGCCATTTGAAATTGGTTAACATGTGAAATTGTTGGGAATGTTCACCACACACCATTGGGGTGTACCACATATGATGGTGTAGCGTCCACAAGTCGGTGGTGTGCCACACATTCTGAAAAAAATCGACTGGCCAGCGTTTGCTGTCTTGCTTGACGACCGGAGAGGTGCCACAACAGAATTTGCAGGCCGACGGTGAAGTGACTTCGACGATGAAGAATTTCGACAGCTTGTTTATACGTTTGTGTGCATCTCCGTTGGAAAATAGTATGCTCGCCAACTTAGCCTTGGGCGAGTGTAGTCGTACGACGGTATAGGGAATGACTCGATCATGGCGACTTTAAACCAAGGACAGACTCTCTTGTGTCTGTTCTTGACCTGTCTCAACGCTACATCTTCATCAAAACTCCATGTTTCCTTAGCTTCGTAGGTACATGTAGTAGTAAATAGTACTACAGGCGACTGCCCGTATTGGACCTGGCAACCAAGTTGGTTCGATTGTGGCCAAATGCTTTTAGTTTGGAAATCGACACCTTGGCTAGCTCTTGTAGCAGCAGTTGCTGTGCAGGTGTGCTCACGTACGGCGTCAAGACAATAAGGACTTCCGGACTGCACTCTGGTAGTCCTGTGGTCACTGAAAACAAGCTCAATGTTACTGTAGCCACTGGATTGATGCTACGTGCTAGATGCTGGTAGTTAGATCTCGGCCACGGAGATTTGCCACTAAGCCCTCGCATTGTGAGCGAACGCCCTTTGTAGCGCGAGTCGACCAAGAACTTGGTCGCTGCTGAGCCAGAGCTGCCTCTGCCAGCACCACACCCAACCCTGCCCCGTCTGCTTTTACACCTTGTGCAGTCGTCACTCCGTATTCCGCCCCTTTAGCCATGGGGATGATCTGCGTGAACCAGAACGAGGAGGGCAACAGCACGGCCAGCAGCACGCCTCGCTGCGTGGCCGACTGGGCGCACACCCAGGAGCAGGTGGAGCATGCCGCCTATCTGTTGGCCGCGCTTGTGCTCATCTCGCTGCTTTGGACGGTCTCCTCTCGCCGCCAGCGCAAGTCACTGCGCAAAGGCGAGCTCGGCTTCTCGCTCAGCTGCCGCCGCTGGGCGCGCACGTCCCGCGCGGCTGCCATCATCGTAAGGCGTTCACTATGGCCTTGTAGACGTAGCTAACCAACTAACAAAGCCCATCGTGCTGCGTGCAGAACCGCCCCGTGCAATTGCTCGTGTCCTTCGCTATCCTGGGCCTCAGCATGTCCAGACTCAATTCCTACGACGTAACTGAGTGGTCCTACTACACGGTGGTGGCGCTCTACGTCGTGGCGGTTGTGGATGACGTGGTGCGCTTCCTGGCGTCGCGCTACAAGCTGCTCTTCTGCTTCTCGCCCTTCACGATGCTGGAGCTGCTCTGCCTCGCGTCGCACTTCGGCGTTGGCTTCGGCTCCGTCAAAGTCGTTGGAGGCGTGCGCACCCGCACGTACCTGGACTTCTCGGTCATGCGCTCCGTCTTCATCTTGCGGAGCTACTTGGAGATGGACAAGCACGTGCCAAGGTCGACCAAAGGCTGGATGATGGTCCGACTGGGCATCAAGATCCTGCTCATGATCATGGTCGGCGCCTCCATCATGTTCTTCTTTGAGACGCTGGGCGAAATGCCCTTCTTCGAGGACAACGGCTTCGCCCACTTGTACAGCTGCAGCGACGGATCGGTCACGAGACACGAGTCGACCGAGTGCCCAAACGCGACGTGGTCCGTCATGTTCGCCTTCTACTTCACTGTTGTGGTACGTTATCTCATCGATCCGGGGTCAAAGCAATATTTGGTGACTGGTATAATGTGCTCTTTGATTCATAGACACTTGGCACAGTTGGGTACGGAGACAACGCTCCTCAGACTGTGCCCAGCCGCCTTTTGGCCATCATGTTTATCGTCATGGGCATCATCCTGTTCTCAATGGAGATTGACAACCTTATCAGCCTGTACAAGCTGCGCCAAATTGGTAACCCGCCGTACGCACCCAAGCCGGACTCCAAGCACGTGCTCGTGATCGGAAACCCGTCGTTCGCACAGCTTTCAGCCATTCTGAGAGAACTCTTCCACGCCGACCACCTGAGTGACACCGATCCCCAGCAACTTGAGGCAGTCGTCCTTGGCGAACGCAACTCCAAGTTTACTAAGCCGCTTATTGCAAAACTGAAAGCCGACCCGATCTTCACGTCGCGAGTGACATATATCGCTGGAAATGCGACTCGCTCCGACGATTTGGAACGGGCACTCGCTCGCGATGCCAGAGCGGTCTTTGTGTTTCCTGATAAACTCACCGGTGATCCTGCGACGGAAGATGCGATGAATATCATGCGCGTGCTGTCCACCAAGCGCTACGTCGGGTAAGCTTCAGCTCGTTTTAGCTCACGCAGTGTCACCATGCTAACTTTGCTTCATTTTGCAGGTCGTCTGTGCGCTTTCTGGTGATGGTTCTCCGTGCTGAGAGCGCTCGCCACATGCTTGCTGCTGGGGTACACCCCGACGACATTATTTGCGAAAATGTCATCAAGATGGGCGCGGTAGCTCAAAATTCAATCTCAAACGGTATCTCTACGATGCTGGCAAACCTGGGATCAAGCCTCTCCGTGGACACAAGCGAGGATACCAATGAGAGTACAACGCCGCTGCTCGCGGTAATTGGCAAGGACAAATCCTTGGGCGCTGACATTCTCGCCGCGGAGGTTTTCGAGGACGGAATTGCGGAGTGCAGCTGGATCAAGGAATACTACGCTGGTGCAGCAAAGGAAATGTACCTGATCCATCTTTCCAAGGTACAAAGATGATTCTACTTGTTTCGGATACAGGTCCTTTTGCTAACCTTTGTGGATCCATATTGCGTCTTGTGGTAAAAGAAATATGCCGGGTTGACATTTGCCCAAGCCGCCTCAAAGGTCTTCCAGGAGACGTCAGGAACTGTGCTGCTTATCGGTGTGGAAGTGATGTTTTCGGATGACAACTCGGGCTTTCAGCAAACGGAATCACGTGTACTGTTGAACCCGGGGGAGAGTTTACTCATGACCGAATGGATTCAGTGCTACTGTATCGCGGACGACCTTGACCAGGTGTTCAACTACAAGATTAGCCCGGACAAATTGAGACGAGAGGATATGATTCGACCTGGCAGTACTTCCACCATCATGAACCAAAGTGGAGACGTATTTCAGCCAATGCTGACGCCTACCCATGGAGATGATCTCCCTTGCGATGAGCTAAGGAGTTTGACGGCATACACGGCGTATATGACCCCGAATTATGACTCGATGAAGCATCACAGCCCGGTAAGTTTCTCGTTGAGTGGGTTAAAGGTGACGTTCTGATAAGCTTTTGCTCTACCGTTTAGCTGACCACCTCACGAACTGGGTCACTCGTGCTGGTCCGTCCAAACTGTGCTCTGTCAAGATGTTATTTGGAATTTAACCCTGGGAATTGCGTTTTATGCTACGTAGGACCGCTCGCTTGAAAGCATCGCTCTCAATTTCAAGAATTCCAACCGGAATATCACCAGCGGTAATCCCTACGAGAACCTTAATGTATTTCGTGCAGGACTCAAGGGGGTTGAAGCTTCTCGGGACTCGACGACATCCAACACGCTCAGAACTCCGCCACTCGAGGTTCTCTTACACCCGAAGCACATCGTGATCTGCAGCTTCTTGGGTGAGGATTCGCTGGAGAGTTTGGAGTGGTTTATCTTGCCGCTCCGTAGCCCTTACGCAAGCAGCCATCCTCCAATCACTATCTTGGACACTGTTGAGCCGTCGGTCATTTTGAAGCGAACTCTTTCTGCATTCAAAGATGTGGTGCGTATGAAATGTGCGTATACTCACGTCGTTCATGTCTAACGTCCGTTGTGTTTTCAGTATTACGTGCGCGGCAGCCCTCTCGTGTACTCGGACCTTCAACGCGCCGGCGCAAAGGCTGCAGCTGCAGTCGTGGTGCTTGGGAAACGGGCAAAGAACACGATCATTTCCAAGTCCGTCGCGGAAGCTGAGCTGGAGTCCAGCATCGCTGATGCGGAAGCCATTTTTGCTACGATGCTGGTGGAGTTGAAGATGGATTTCTCGAAGATCTTCACCGTCACGGAGCTAGCCGATGGAGCCAACTCAAAGTTCATGGGCATGTCGTTCCAGCTCAGTCAGCTCCAAACTGCGACGTCAAGCTCAAGCAGCAGCTTCACCTCTGACGCTTCCGGCATGGAAGTGCTCCAGCTCTGGGATCACATTTTGCAGCGCGAAGCCCCGGAGGAAAAGTCGGAAAAGGAGATCTTTGGTCTCCCTCTATACATGTCGGGCCGAATTCTACACCCCGAGTTGTGCGAGAACATGGTGGTGCAGACCTATTTCAACCCGTCCATCCACAAGATCGTTCGGCAGCTGGTTGGAGGACCTCGGTGTACTGGCGTGATTCACACCTTCTCGGTTCCAAGTGCTCTTCGGGTACGTACAAGGCTATCTTCTTCTCTCTCCCATACGCCTTCCTCATGTTTTTTTTTTTATTGTCAAAGGAGGATTGCACGTACGCTGACGTTTTCCACTCGCTCGCTTCATCTTCGTACTCTGGAATTTGCATGGGCATCTACCGCATGTCGACCCAAGCCATGGGGTCGTCCAACCAGGTGGAGCTGCCGATCGTCATCACGACCCCAAAGGCGGACCTCGAAATCCTTAGCAGCGATCGATTGTTCGTTCTGATCGGAGCGCACACGCTGGAGCGAGCAGCCACGCGGATTCAGAAGAGCTACCGTAGTTTCAAGGGCATTGCTGAGCTGTCCAAGAGCGGAGAGGGGGTCAAGCAAGAGAAGACGGGAGCTCTACGTGTAACAGGACGCGACAAAAAGTAGCAACATGAATGTTGATGCAGTCTATTGGTTGAGTCACTCAACTTGAGTGTCGTTGGGAAGTACACAGGTGTCCTCAGTCTCCTCATCATCTACGGCCCTTTTTCCTCTGCTTTCCTGCCTTGGAATGAACGAACGCTTGTCTCGGTCGCTTCTGGTTATTCTGCGTGTTGGTCTTTCCCTCACTGCTGTTGTTGCGCTTGGCGGCAGGTGCAGCGGTGGCGTCTTCAGTAGCGGCTGGGGTGATACTTGAGCTCTTCGCATTGTTAAGACCCTTCCTCTTCTTCTTCTTGGAGCCCAGGATATCGTCCAGCGACGGCGTCAACAGCAGGTAGAGCTTCTTCAGCATCTCCATTGTCACCGGCTCGATTGGGACGCTACTCTTCCTATCATCGGACTCAGTCTCAGTCTCACCGTCGGCTGGCGTCTCGGGTTGAGCGCGGTCTTCTGGTACGAAGACAAAGATCTGCGAGTCCCAGATGGGGAACGAGCCCTTGGACAGCACCTTCTTGTTCGAGTAGCCCGGATACAAGCACCTGTCGAAGACGATGGACTGCTCGTGGCGGAGCTTGTTGTCCTTGGCGATGTTCTCGATGCCCCACTGGCCGAACGGGGCCTTGGTCTTATGAGTGACATGCACCTCGCCCGTAGGCGTGAGCATCTGTCCCACGTGGGCGAAGAAGCCGTGCAGGAGCTTCTTGTTCATGTCCATCTCCTGGTTCTGGCCGTCCTCTCCGCGCGGCGCGCGCACGCACGGGAAGTTCCAAATGACGCGGTCGAACTGGCCAAGATTCTTCATCTGCTCGGCATCCGTAGCGTCCACTTCATGCTGCACCGTCACGTGCGGCATGGCGTTCAGCTCAGCGAGGATCTCGGCGCCGTCCGGGTACGTGTCCAGCACCGTCTTGTTGCTCTCATGCGACGTGGCCACGAGCTCCACGTCCGCGTCCTTGCAGAGCGCCCGAGCCAATGCCCGCGAGTAAGAGAAGTTTCCGTCGCCCACCGTCAGGATGCGCTTCACCTGCTTGGCGTCGTACAGGCCAATGCTGTGGTCGTCCTTGGTCTCCTCCGGCTTTGACGCAAAGCGATGACACATCTCGGGACGGACATTGGGCAGCAGCCCAGGCCGACTATGCAGTGCGATCTTATAGCAGCAGGCGATGCATCGTGTGAACGCACACTTGAGCGTGTCGTGATGCACGTGCAGCAGGTTGAGGTCGCGCCATTCCGGCTCCTTGGCAGCCATGGCAAATGGGAATGATAACCGTTGGCCGGCCGTCGACGCACCTTTTGGTGTGCATTTGATGTAATCGTTAGGTGCGCCACACGACGCGACTTTGGTGTGCGAATGACGTAATTGTTGCGTACGCCACACGAGAAATCAGGCAAGGATCCATCGTTTTCCTTCCTAAAGGAGGAGGCGCCCAACCTGGAAGAGAAGGCGAGAAGCTCCACACTAGAAGAAGATCCCCTTACCTGCCGCCATGGACCAGCTGATCCCCATCATCAACAAGCTGCAGGACGTGTTCAGCGCCATCGGCCAGTCGCCCATCAACCTGCCGCAGATCGTGGTGATCGGCAGCCAGAGCAGCGGCAAGTCATCGGTGCTGGAGAACATCGTGGGCAAGGATTTCCTTCCTCGCGGATCGGGCATCGTCACGCGTCGTCCGCTGGTGCTGCAGCTTTACAACTCGTCGGGCTCGGTGCCCGTGGAGGGGGAGGAGCAGCAGGCCGAGGAGTGGGGCGAGTTCCTCCACATTCCGGGCCAGAAATTCACCGACTTTGACGAGATCCGCCGCGAGATCGAGAAGGAAACGGACCGCATCACGGGCAAGAACAAAGGCATCAGCAACAAGAGTATCAACCTCAAGGTCTTCTCGCCCTACGTGCTCAATCTGACGCTCGTGGACCTGCCGGGCATCACCAAAGTGCCTGTGGGCGACCAGCCCGTGGACATCGAGGAGCAAATCCGCGACATGTGCACCGAGTTCATCTCGAACCCCAACTCCATCATCCTGGCCGTCACGTCGGCCAACACGGACCTGGCCAACAGCGACGCGCTCAAGATGGCGCGCGAGATCGACCCGGACGGCCAGCGCACCATTGGCGTGCTCACCAAGCTGGACCTCATGGACGACGGCACGGACGCCATGGACATGCTGCAGGGCCGTGTGATCCCGCTCAAAAGGGGCTACGTGGGCGTCGTGAACCGCAGCCAGGCCGACATCAACGCCAAGCTCTCGATCCGCGAGTCGCTGGCCAAGGAGCAGAATTTCTTCAAGACGCACGCATCCTACCGGGCCATCGCTTCGCGGATGGGCACGCAGTACCTGTCCAAGACGCTCAACACGATCCTCATGCACCACATCCGCGACTGCTTGCCCGACATCAAGTCCAAGATCAGCAGCATGGTCTCGGATCTGGACCAGGAGCTGGGCGAGATGGGCTCCCCCACAGAGCAGATGACAGCCACGGAGATGGGCGGCTGTCTGCTCAACCTGCTGTCGCACTTCTCCAGCAACTTCACTAACTCGCTCGATGGGCGTAACCACCAGCTCGTCGAGATGGACGAACTCTACGGCGGCGCGCGCATTAACTACATTTTCAACGAGATCTTCTCCAAATCCCTGCGGGAGGTGAATCCCTTCGACGGACTGAGCGACGAGGACATCCGCACGACGATCCGCAACGCCAACGGCCCGCGCCAGTCGCTGTTCGTCCCGGAAGTCTCGTTTGAGCTGCTGGCCAAGCGTCAGATCAGCCGGCTGGAGCAGCCCGGACTGCAGTGTGTGGACCTGGTGTTTGACGAGCTGCAGCGCGTAACGTCGCAGTGTGAGACCATCGAGCTCACGCGCTTCCCGGAGCTGCGCGACCGCGTCATGGAAGTGGTCAATGGGATGCTGCGAGCTTCGCTGGTGCCGACGCAAGCGATGATCCAGAACCTCATTCAGATCGAGCTGGCGTACGTGAACACCAACCACCCGGACTTTATCGGCGGCAGTCGCGCAGTGGCCCAGTTGATGGAGAAGATGCAGCGCGAGACAATGGCGTCGGCTGGAGCGCCGACGAACAATATGATTAACCAGGATCCGCGACGCGCGGGCCAGGTACCAAAGCAGAATGCGGCCCCGGCAGGCCACGCGGGTGCGGCTGAGGAGAAGCAGGAAGGCAATGGGCTGCTGTCGTTCTTTGGCGGCGGACGCAAGAAGAGCGGCGCAGATGCGCAGGTTAGCTCCAAGCCCGCGGTGGTCAAGCTGCCCCAGGTCCCAGTGAGCATGCGGCAAGGCGACGACCCGACAGACCGGGAACGCATCGAGACGGAAATCATTAAGAGTCTGCTGGCGTCCTACTTCGACATCGTGCGGAAAAACTTCCTGGATCTGGTGCCCAAGACCATCATGTGCTTTATGGTGGGGCACTCAAAGGAGAATATTCAGAACGAACTGGTGTCGTCTCTGTATCGTGAGGACAAGCTCACGGAGCTGTTGGCGGAGACGGGAGATATTGCGGCCCGGCGCAATAACTGTGACGAGATGCGAACTCTGCTGCAGCGCGCCCTAGAGATCGTGAACGAGGTCCGCGACTTCAATACGTTCAAGTAAAAGCAACGACGAGTTAGTCCACGCGCCAAGAAGTAGAGCGAAGGAAGATCAGTGTCGTTCGTGGTCATTATTCAAGAGGCGACGTGTCTGGCAACACCAGATACGAGAAGTAGGCGAAGAGCATACTGCACCTTCTCACTTGATACACTTTTTCGTTTGCCTTACTTTTGTTCTCTTATAGACTGGCTGTGTACTAGCGGAAGGTGAATTCTGACGCCGGAGTTCCCGTGCGGACTTCGATTCCGGAATCGGTTTGGTGCTCATCACTGACAAGGGCGCTATCCTTCTTGTCAATCGCTTCGCTCTTTGCAGTCATCTTGTCACCACTAGATGATAATTCGTCTGGTGTGCCGGACGATGCTTCGCCACTTGCTGTTTGCCCATTTGAATCCCCGAAAATGTCGTCGAACTCCTCATCGAACTTGTCAGCGCCAGGCTGCGCGTTCGACACAAGACCGGGTATCGGCGTTGATTCGGCACTAGCATTGACACCAGAAACTCCATCGTCTGTGCTCGTCTGTGCATCGCCAAAAATCTCGTCGAACTCGTCATCAAAACTAACATCGCCGGCTTTCTGCTCGACGCTGGTGGAAGCAGCGACGTATTCGGCATACTCGTCAAACTCCCTGGCGTCGGAGAATTCATCGGCGGCTTGGAATGGCTTATCAGGTTTCCTCACATCCTCATCAATCGTGAAGTCTGGATCCGAATCCGCCGCTAACGCTTCAACGTCACCGACACTTCCAGGTTGAGGTTCTGTTGCGCAAGTGAAAAAGGACTCAGTACCATCAATACTCCTTCCACCATCAACACTGCCTTCGCGGAGACCTTCGCCCACAGTGCCGAATGTATCAACTCTATCAGATCTCCTCAGAGTCTCAACCTCCTGCAGTTCTTCGATCATGGCGTACTCAATTCTTGCCGATACCACCTCCACCTCGATGTCCGCCGTCGCGGTGAAGGCAGAGTCGTCGCCGAACGTGGTCAGCTCCTCCCCCACTCCGCCGCTGTTAAACGCGGAGGTCTCCGCCGTCGAACCATCGAAGTCAGTCGTGACGCTGGCGTCGGCACCAGCGGGGCTGAAGTCCCCTGCCGGTCCGCCGAAGTCGGGCGTGAAGCTCCCCGTCCTTGCCGCCGTTGCCGACGCAGCGACCTCCTCGGTGTCCGCCGTCGCGGTGAAGGCAGAGTCGTCGCCGAACGTGGTCTGCTGCTCCCCCACTGCGCCGCTGTTAAACGCGGAGGTCTCCGCCGTCGAACCATCGAAGTCAGTCGTGACGCTGGCGTCGGCACCAGCGGGGCTGAAGTCCCCTGCCGGTNCGCCGAAGTCGGGCGTGAAGCTCCCCGTCCTTGCCGCCGTTGCCGACGCAGCGACCTCCTCGGTGTCCGCCGTCGCGGTGAAGGCAGAGTCGTCGCCGAACGTGGTCTGCTGCTCCCCCACTGCGCCGCTGTTAAACGCGGAGGTCTCCGCCGTCGAACCATCGAATCTGAGCGTGGGCGCACCGAAGTCCGGAGTAAATGCAAATTCATCGGACGTGCTTGCGGGCGTGTTGGTTTGCTGTACGTCGAGTGTTGGCCACTCCATCGCGTGCGATGTTTGTGAACTAGCGTTCTGTTCGTCGGACTTTTCATCTTGATATTGCCGGTGGGCAACGTTGTTTGCAAAGTCAGATTGGGATCCACCCGATTCGGCATCGAAAGTTCCCAAACTCGGGAAAGTTGATTCTGCACTTTGGTCGGTTCCGCTTGATCTGAAGGCGGTACTGTCATCGTTGAAGGCACTACTGGCGTCTTGACTTGGCTCGGTAGGCCAACTCGTGAATTCTGCGGCGCTAGAAGCGGTGCCGAATTCGCCAAATGAGGCTCCAAAGCCTTCTTGCTGTGCATCACTGGGTTGATCTTGTCCCCAGGCCTCAAACCCAGACCCTGCAGTGCCTCCAGCTGAAAAGTCCTCAAAGAATGTTTCAGCTGCCTTGTTGTCAAGTGCCTCATCCTTCTTGATGCCGTCATCTCCCCAACTCGAAAAGGCTGGCATAGCTGGTTCTGCAAAGGATTCGGATTTGCTGTCCATGCTCCTGTTGGACACTTTTGTGGGTTCACCATTTCCCCCAGCACCGGCATCAAACAGGCTACTTTTCGGGGCATTCAAGCTCGCACCTTCGGTAACAGCATCTTCAGTGTCAATTGATGCGTTAGTCGCATCCCAGTTCGTGAAATTGGACGCTGTCACACTCTTCGCGCGAGCTACGTCAGCAAACGGATCGTCAAATGCCTGTTCTTCCAGTTCCAAGTCGATTGCTGGGTCGGGTAATCGAGATTGCCGCGTCCTCTTTTGAAAGCAGCTCAACGTTGCAGTCAACTGCTGAGCAAGAGGACCAAGATCTAGAAGCTGCGCTTCATCGCGCATCTGGGTTAGCGCTCGTAGGCTAAGTCGTTGCGACGTAGAGGTTTCGAGAAGCGCCTGCTTCGCGAGGCGTAAAACCAGAGGGTTCCTCCATGCCTCGTATTGAACAGCGTACCGCGCACCACCTTCTCGATGACTAAGAAACTGGAGAGCCCGCTGCTTAGCCACGAGACAGTCTGCAGCGGCACTATCCGTTGGTGCGCACTGGAAATCCAGTACGTCAACGATGGAGGCAAACACGGCGTCACCCAATGGTGCAAGACACTCTCGAAGCGCAGTGTGCCAAATGGAAGTCAACAGAGCAGCATGCCAGACGCACGGCCGAGCTCGAAACCATGCGAGAACGACCCGAAGGCACCCTAAGAGCAGTTGGGTCTCAATTGCGTATCCGTTGGACTTTGGGGTGGTGACACATCGGCGAAACAGCGTCCAGGCAATTGCAGCACGGCGTTCCGGCTGGATCCGGTTGAACGGGAGCGCTTCAAGCTGCCAGAAGAGGCTACTCCAGTCATCTTGATTGCTTCCGTTCTGACCAAGGCTGTTGATACCCCGAGGGAGTAACCAGACAAAGGCACGAAGAGCCTCACACGCGACAAAGGCATTGCTGTGCTCTGTCAACGAGCGGATGGGAGCCACGAGGACGCTCAAGTAGGCTGGAATGACCATGGTTTGCCCCGATATCGCGCTGACTTGGAGTATGACGGCGTCAAGACGCTCCGCTACAAACTGAACCGCGCGGCACACACGATGCAGTATGACGGTATTGGTGGCTGTTTTGGCTGTATCTCGCGAGACTGGAAGAAGTGACAGCAACGCATCAGCCACAAGCTCGAAAATGCACTTGGAGCCCCAATTCGGCTGCTTCGTCAAGCTCGCCTCCGGAGTAGCTCCTCGTAGCACTTCCTCAATAGCCACTAGGAGCACTGCCGGCGTTACGGCTGATCTTGTCGGCGCACCATCAGTCGCAGCAACTTGAACGACTTCCATGAGATAATCCTGAAGCTGCGCGGACAGAGCATTCGACACGAAGAACCCTTGAAGAGCGAGGTTTTGGTCAGAAGCTGGCTGCTGGGCCTTGTTGGACGGCGCCTCTATCATTGGCGAATCCAGTATCGAACCTCCAGAACTGCTTGCAAAAGAAGCCTGCTGCTGTTGCTGATGAACCGGTAATCGGTACATTTGGCCGCACAGCCGCAGCACGTACACGGAGGTCAGGGAATCGCCACCGAGTAATGTACGCGGTTGTGCCTTCAGCAAGAACAATTCGATCGCCTTGGCGGTAGCAACAGCGTTCGACGGTCTCTCTTCGTTCAGCGCTGACGACGTCAATAACGACAAGATGGTCTTTGCAGCGTGACGAGATGCCGTCCCTGCCGGCGTCGTGAAGACGAGCTGCACCAGTTTATCCACTGCGAACACTTGTTCGTCGGGCGCCGTGTGGAAGCGCAGGGCGTGGCACGCCCCTGCTACAGCGCCAAGCTGCGTCGGTCCGGGAGGAGGCAAACGTTTGCCCTTGGCATCCACCAGGTTCTCAATAAGAGCTGGCGACTGCTGCAGTATCGTGGTCGTGAACGACACCAGCTGCTCCCTCTTGCGGAAGACCCGGCAGAGCTGCGCGTATACTCGGAGAGAGACGCGCTGTCTCGGTTGCAGCAGCCCCGCCGGCGTCATCACCGCCGTCTCGAGCGACAGCAGGAAGGCTGTGAGCACTTGCTCCGCCTGCGTCTGCTCCAGTCGCTGCGAGTCCGTGAGCCGAGCGACTAGCTCCCGCTGGATCTCGAACTGGTCCACAAGCCGCGCGAGCAGACACAACGCGATACGGGCGATGCGCTGGTGCTCGTCCTTGAGCAACGCAATTTCCTTCTTGTCCTTGAGCTGAGGTAGCAGTGCGCACAATCCGCTCAGCAGCGACTGAGGGATGGGCGCTCCGCGCGCGGCCGACGTGTAGAACAAGGTGAGCGCGCGCAGCACGTCCGCCATTTTGCGCGAGGCCACATCCTTGGCACCGAGCAGCTTGGCCAGCTCGTTCAGCAGCTGCTGCTCCGACGAGCACTTGCTGCGCAGGTACCCATTCATGGTGAGCAACTTGGACAATGAAGGATCGCGTCGCTTCAAGATCATCTTGTCATTCTATCGGGGGGTGGGTATAGTGACATTCGATACATTATCTTCCTGTGCGCCTACTTGTCGCGGAGCTCGATCTTCATGCGCTCTTCATAGCTCTGCTTCTTTTTCTCCTTCTTCTCGCCTGCTGACAGTGCTGCGCCGCCGGCCAGAGCGACGACCGTAAGTGTCTGCACTACCACGCGCGCCTGCATGAACTTGTTGCCCAGCTTCGACTGGCCGCGCTGGAACGTCACCAGTCCGCCAATCAGCACGGCCGTCGTGAGCGCACAGCCAAGAGGCACCAGCGGGTCCTCCTTCACGCGCGTCCACATCGACTTCTTGCCGCCGTAGCGCTCGTCCTCCATCCAACTGAAGTCCCCTACCGCGTACACGCGCGGTGGCTCCTTGGCGTCGCGTTCGGACGGCATGGCACGCAGCGTGGGCTGTCTTCTTCAGCAAGAGACGGCAAGATGAAGTGTGTGCTCCACCCCACGTTCCGCCATTGGTTAAAAAAACAAGGTAGGGGCATTTTCGATCACCGGATGGACGACATCCTGCAGTATGCGTCGCCACCTTCGTCTCCGCCCACGGATGAAGCGGAGACGCGGCGCCAGCTTGTAGCGCAGCGTTTTGCTGCCGAGGGTGGAGTTGTTGCACGTCGAGGCACGAGTGAGGAGGACGCCTTCGCGTTCCATGGATACTCCGCCAAGCGACGTCGCCGACATGCTCCAAGTGAGTCTCAGCGCTTCGCTACACCAGAGCCTTGTGCTGTTTCGCCTTTGCTCGACAGCTATGAGGGCTCCTTGGTCTTTTCAACGACAGACTCCGAGCACAAGCGAGTCCTTCCATTGCGACGACAGCCCCGACAGCGATTCATCGGCCACAGTAAAGCCGTGAACGAGCTGCAGTGGCATCCGACACGCCCGCAGTTGTTCCTATCGGCGTCGATGGACGCAACCGTGCGTGTCTGGAAATCTTCGGTTGAGAGCGAGCAAAGATGCCAGCGAGTGTTGTGTCACCACTCGCTGGGCGTGAAAAGTGCCAAGTGGTCACATGACGGCAGACAGATCCTCTCAGGCGGCTACGACGGCATGGCTTGCTGCACGGACGTTGAAACGGGTCGCGTACAGCAAACTCTGCGACGACCCGATCTCGCTTTACCGTCTAGTAAGGTGGAGCGTATCACGACGGTGCACTTCCACCCGACCGAACCAAGCTCCATGCTTCTGGGCACCGACCAGGGCCACATCTACTGCCACGACCTGCGCGAGAAGCGTCCCATTACGACGTATTCAAAGTCCTTCAGTGACGTTCACGATCTGCTCTTCCTGGGTGACGAGGGCCAGCGGTTTGTTTCAAGTGCTGGTGTGCTGCAGTGCGACGCCAGTAACCAGACACTGCTAGTCTGGGATTGGCGTTCCGCTACGCTGCTCTACGACCGCCTAGACAACAACATGCTAGCGCATCCGTGCTTACGAGCGCATCCAAATCGACCATACTTTGTTGCGCAGTGCAGTGGCAACTACGCGACTTTGTATTCGTCGCGTGCGCCGCACAAGAGCCTAAAAGGCTCTAGCGTCGGTGGACACCGACCGCCTCTCCGCTTTGCAGGAGGCCATGAAGTCCAAGGCTACCGCATTCAGTGCAGCTTCTCTCGTGATGGGGCGTTGTGGGCGTCTGGGGATGCAAACGGGCGAGTAGTGCTCTACCGCACGTCTGGAAAGCGCGGGCTGATCGAGAGCTTCCAGCTTTATGGACCACGCACTGCGTGCATTTGTGCCGAGTTTCAAGTCTCCTCCATGGAGAGCGACGACGCCCAACGCGCCTTGCTTACGGGTAGTAGTGTTGGTGACATCGACTTGTTTGGCGGTGAGTAAAACTCTAAAGCTCATGGTTCTGTTTACTATATTACGAGCCGTCTTCCTCATCGTGATCCTCGTCGTCGCTTTCTTCGTGCTTGTACTGCGTCGCTTTCGCCATCGCCTCGGCAGCACGCAGTTTGCGCTCCACATTAGCTCGGCGTTTATCCGTTCGCGGCAGCAACCTGCGCGCAGCTGTGAGATGCTTCACGGCTTCACTCCAGGCCTCGTTGGGGGTGAGAACACTGTCGGCATAAATCAAGTGCGTTTCCCAGTTCTTTGGACGCAACTTGAACGATCGCTGGAAAGCCGCCACAGCCTGTTGAAAGTCTCCTAGCGCTGCAAACGTCCGTCCGTACGTGCACATGAGAATGCTCCAACTAGTCTTCTCGTACTCGGGAACCTCCGACAGAGCGTTCTCCAGAATTGTCTTGGCACGCGCTGGGTCCACCGGCAACTCCAGGAGTGCACGCAAGTTCCACACAGACGCGTCCGAAGGATCAACCTTTAACGCTTTTTCCAATGCTGTACGAGCAGCAGGGAGTCGGCGATTGCGCTGCTCAATCTTGGCCAACTCGATGAGCAAAGGCATATCGTTAGGCACGTGCTGACTGGCCAGAGTGAGCACGGACCGAGCCGCCTCGTAATTCTTCAGTCGAGCCTCGACTCGCGCAAGTGCACGCCAGGACTCGATGGACGTTGGCTGCACATTCGTAGCTTCGTCGTACAGCTCCCGCGCGTTGTCGAGCTCTCCGTGCTGCTCTTCGAAGCCTCCAAAAGCATGCAGCACCGGCCCCGTATGCTGTAAATTCTGTAGCGCATTCTCGAAGACCTTGCGCGCATTGCGCATGCGATTGCGCTTCTTGTACAAGACCGCCAACGACATCATGCTTGGCACGTGGTCCGGGTGCTGCTCCAGCGCCTCGATGTACAAGCCCACAGCTGCGTCCTCGTTGCCCAGCTCTTCCTCCATTTTAGCGTACGAGTTGTACGCCGACGGCTCCACGTAAAGCCCACCGTCAATTAGCCGCCGATACGATCGGCGTGCCTCGTACACATCGCCAAGCTTAAAGTGGGCCATTGCGCCAAGCAGGATGAGCCACTTGTGTGTCGGGAAGCGCTCAAACGCAGTCGAGATGACAGCCAACGCGTTTTTGTACAAGCCAGCGTCGTACTCCGCTTTCGCCCACGCGTGCCAGACTTGACCAGTAGCTCGCGGGTGCGATACAGCGCTCTGGAAGATGCTACGCGCGAGGCCTACGTGTTGGCACTTGGCCTCGAACACCGCGTACGCCTGCATAATCAGCACGTCCTTCGGATGTTCCTCCAGCAGCTCCTGGAACCGTTCACGGGCTTCGTCGGGGTGTCCGGCTTGAACCTCCCAAAGCGCCATCCCTAGTCCTGCCATCGGGTTTTGCGGGTCTGTCGCCAAGATCACCTTGAAGATACGTTTCGCCTCCTGCAGGTTCTTGGTCTCCAGCTCCATGGAGCCCCAGGACGTCCATAACTCGGCGTTGAACGAGATCCGCGACGCCTTGGAGAAGATCATCCGTGCCAGTCCGTAGTTCCCAGCCTTCCACTCCTGCAGACGCATTGCAACACATAGCAACCGTCAACTACCAACCGCAAGCACGATCTTATAACATGGTATCCGCCCGTACCATGACGCCCCACTTGTTCCACATGCCCATATCCTTGGGGTATTCACGCTGCAGCACGTTGCGGAACAGGTTACGCGCTGTGGGCACGTCCTCGCGCACCAGCTCGTTGAGCGTGGGCTCAGGTCCCTGCCAGCGGCTCTTGAGGCCTGCCAGGTGCTTGATGTCTGGCTCCCACGGCTGCTTTCCCGACAGCTCGCTAAACTTCTTCTCCACTTGGCGACTGAAGTCCTGGCCCTCGTACAGCGCGTCCATTGATCGGAACGACGAGAACAGGCGCCTGTGCGTCTGCAGAGCCATCGTCGCGGCACCGCCATGCCGCCACAGCTGCGTTTCGGGACGCCGCAGCGCACGGCCCACCGCCAGCTGCAAGCCTCTCATTTTCGTACTGGCGATCCAGTTTAACAGGAGGCACTAAAGTGAGGTCAGACAACAGTAAAAACACCACCGATAGGTGTGTACCACATCCACTTTTATCGTGTGTGCCACAAAACGGGTGCGTACGCCACACCAATCGGGGACGACGCGTTTGGACCAGTCAAATGCCGCGGGGTGCACTGCAATCGGAGCTCGAGGCTTTCATTACGTAAAAGCTTTTTTCCGAGGACTCCACCGTTTACAAGAATCATGTCGGCTGAGGAAGTTGTGGCAGAGGTTGAGGTCCCCAAGGAGCTGGGAGAGATGGACGCCCTCAAGGAGGTGCTCAAGAAGTCGCTCATCCACGACGGCCTCAAGCGCGGACTCCACGAGGCCGCCAAGGCCCTGGACTCGCGTCGCGCCCGTCTCTGCTGCCTGGCCCAGGACTGCGACGAGCCCAGCTACAGCAAGCTGGTGCGCGCCCTGTGCGAGGAGCACGGCGTGAACCTCATCCTGGTGCCGTCGGGCAAGCAGCTCGGCGAGTGGTGCGGCCTGTGCAAGATCGACTCCCTGGGCGAGGCCCGTAAGGTCGTGTCGACCTCGTGCGCCGTCATCACGGACTTCGGTGAGGAGACCCACGCGCTCAACGTGCTGCTGGACTACCTCAAGCGCCAGGGCGAGAACTAAGCGGCAGGATAACCACCTGATTGTCCAGTCAGCGAGCTGGGAGTCCAAGAGCAGGTCTCGAGTAACTTCACCCGTGATCGTAACATGAACTTCCGGCGAACTGCTGCTAGCTAGCGCTCTCCATTGGGGACCGAGGCTTCTGTCGGAAGCTTTTACACCACCCTCTGTGTCCAGTCTTCTCTTGTTTGTTTGCTTGGGTATGAATGCAGGTGCAGGGGAAACAAGAGGTTAACCGATTACTTATTTCAATTAGCTTGCAGCTTTCCAGCTTAACTCATTTGTCCAAAGAATCCTTCAAGTCTGCACCGCACGCACTTCTCGTTCCGTGCCTCCTTCATTCGGGGGCGACGAGTCTGTACTTTGGCGTATTTCTAGCGCGGCAGGATCAGTTGCAGTCGTGGCAACGGCATTTCCCCGAGACAACTCGACTTGTAGCAGTGCCATTGCTGTGTGCTTCGTGTCTCCTTGTCTCCAACATTGCAGCCCGGCGAGCGCCTGTTTCCTCTTGGGAGCTCGAGGCGAAGCCGCCAGTTTGACAGAACCCAACTGTCAGAAGCAACAGCCAGCACGGCAAGCTACTGGATCTGTTTCTGGTCGTCTGCACCACTTCACTGTCGAACCAGCCGCGCGTCCAAGCGACGCAAGCTAGTCGATGGCCATTTCAGACACGACCAGCTCCCCAAGGTTCGTTCAGCGCTTGTGTAGTCCTCTCTGAAAGCGATCATCGCCCGTGGGGAGACTTGTCGAGGAAGCGACGCTGCTTGGCGCGATTCAGGGGCGGCATCTGCGTCTCGGCATTGCGGCCGTGCACGTCGTTCATCGTGGATGCCCTCATGTACTTGAACTTCCCCTGAGCCACAGGCTCCTCCATCGATTCATCCGGCGGCAATTGCCGCATGCTCATCAAGAACGGGTGCTGCATCGCTTCAGTCGGAGTTATCCTTGTCTCCGGGCTGCGCAAACAAGTCAGTCAGTGCCTTCCTTCAATACTTTACGATCGAAAGCTGAAGCGGAAACGTACTTGAAGTCTAGCATGCGCATGACGAGGTCATGGAACGCTGGGTACTGCTCTGGGCTGTGATTCAGGGTGCCGTATTTCTGAGCACTGGCGAGAATCTCTGCTAGAGTCTTGGAAGTCTCAGGGATCTGGTAAAGAAAGACACACACAGCTCGCAGCATGAGTAAACTATAACCAACGGAAACGACTCCTGCTTCAAGACCGACCACTCACCACTTCAACTCCTTTCGGCGGTACAACTTTGTGCACCTTGAGGCGATAATCCACCCACTTGTTGTTGCCTTCCCTCGACACGATCTCGTCGAAGAATTGACGACGATAGTTTGGGTTCGAGCGCTCAATGAGCTCCCGCGGTGGCATGCCTAAGACATTGATAATCCGGTGCAGCTGGTCCGTCGAGTCGTAGCCGCAAAACAGCGGCTTGCCGGTGTGCATCTCCACCAGAATGCAGCCAAGGCTCCACATGTCGATTGCTGCAGTGTACCGCATACCCAGCAAGACTTCGGGGGCGCGATAGAATCGGCTCTGCGTGTAGCGGTGAATCTACAGACAACAAACTGTAAGCATAACACAGTCTATCGAGTACGCAGGCAGTCTCAGCGTACCTGGTTCCGAGAAAGACAGGAGCTGCCAAAGTCGATGAGCTTCAGGGAGCTGTGGCCATGCGAGACCAGCAGGATGTTCTCCGGCTTGAGGTCGCAGTGAATCACGTTCACGTTCGGGTGGCGCATGTACTCGAGCGCCTTGAGGATCTGGCGCGTGAACTTGCGGAGCAGCTTGAGGCTGATGCCGTTGAAGTTGGTTCCGCGCAGGACGTCAAATAGGTTCGGCCCGAGTCGCTCGAACACAAGGCACTGGTGGCCCTTGTGCATGAACGCATCCGTGAGCCTCACTGTGCACAGAGAAGGGAGAAGCCAGACACGGCAGTTAGCGGATCAGCCAAGAGACGCCTCACGACCCGAGAATAGATCGCGAAACCCAAGGAGAAGACACCTACCGATGTGGTTCGTGGCGTCGTGCTGCTGCGGCACGTGCAGCTGCTGCAGGATGTTGATCTCCGTCTGGGCCTGGGCCGTGTACTGCTGCTTCTTCTGCACGATCTTGATGGCCACGAGCTGTTGGGTCATGAGATCCTCCGCCTCCACCACTTGTCCGAACGAGCCCTGTACACACAGCAACCTGTCAGTCTGGGTCTATGCATCTCTCTGCACTTGGTAGCAGCGTGGCCGTACCGCGCCGAGCTTCCTGCCGCGCACGAGGTAGCGGCCGTTGAACGTCTCATCGCCCGTCTCGGAGAAGACGTAGTTGGCCGGCACCTTCTTCTTCTTCTTGGCCAGCGCAACGCTGTGCTTGGGGTTGTGCTTCCGGTAGTAGTTCTGCTAAGCAAGAGACGGTCAGTAAGACTAGCGCTTCGGCCGCGCCGTCCGCGCGCTCCACGCACCAGGTTGATGACGTTGAACGTGCGCATGAGGCCCTGCGTGAGCTGGCAGCGGGGCGTGTCCTTGAGCGGCCGCCTCGCGGCGGCGACAGCGCCGTCCGTGAGCTCCATCTTGTCGCTTCGCTCCCTTTTATTCTCTTTCCCGCCTCGGCTTGCCCCAGGCGGCGGCGTTTTCTCCGAGGTTTTGAGGTTTTTCGGTGACAGCCCCCCGAATAGCATGCCATGCGCCAGGACAGGCTCCGTTTTGCGCGCGCTTTCGCCGCCTGCTTTTTATTTTTATATAGTGAGAGCAAGGCAGTTGAGGTGTGTGCACGCACGGCCCGATGCGCCTCACTGTCGCGTGCGAGCCGCAATTGCTGTCACGGCGATCCATGTGGCACCCCCGAACTCCGTGAGCTCCGCTTTGGCGCCTTTTCCGACCGACCGTCGCTCGTTTTCCCGCGCGCGGGAAATACAAAGTCTCAGATCGCGCCGGATCTATGCCATTAGATACACGTTGAAGCTCCGGCCAGAGAAGGGCAAAGGCAACGGCGAGACCGAGCCTGGAGTTCCGCTGCCAATAGCTCCACGCGAAGGGGAGCATCGACAGGCAAGTCCTGGGCTAATAAGGTGTGTGCCGTGCGGGCCGTTGCTAACGTCTCTGCCAGTCGACTGAAACACGCGATCGAGTTCGTGTTCACGACGTTTCTCTTGCCGGATGAAAGCGGAGTGGCCAGCGCGTTTTCAAAATGGCCGCGCACGAGTGTCGATGCCGCCCGCATCTGCGGACGAATAAATAGCGCTGTTGCAGACGACGCAACGGTCTCCAATATTATCTTGAAGCCGAGAGTGCAGCTCACGGATCTGCGCGTGACTCATGCCCAACGGCCTTGCCTTCTGCAGGCATGAGCCAATTATGTGTGCAATCAGTGTCCGCGATCTGTCCTGTCGAGTTTGTCCTCACTAGCAGTGTACAAACGAACGAACTCGTTCTATGGATACTTCCTTCCCAATTGATGCAGTTCATTCTGGTTAAAAGTCCACCCGGGTCCCGGTAGCGTTCTTGCCTGGGAAAGATGGGGAATGCCCGCCTCATCCTCGCATCCTCCACGTCGGCGCCGTCACCTCGAGCTCATCTTCCTTTCGTGCGTCAGCAGTCGTGAATGCGAATGCCTGCCCCCGCGCTTGGATCTCCTCCATTCTCGAATCCTCCCTGTTGTACACACAACAACCAACAGCCATGACGCCGCCCCCGACGCCCGAGGAGGTGGAAACGCTGACCGACCTGGCGTCGGCCGCCTACGGCTCGCGTGTGCTGTTCGCCACGGACGAGTGGTTCGCGCCGGCGAGTCGCCTGCTGCTGCCCGAGCCTCCGGTCTTCGTCGCCGACAAGTTCACAAACTTCGGCAAGTGGATGGACGGCTGGGAGTCGCGCCGCAAACGCATGCCCGGCCACGACTGGTGCGTGCTGACACTGGGGCTGCGCGGCGCTGTGGACATCGTGGACGTGGACACGGCCTTCTTCACGGGCAACAATGCGCCGCGTGTGTCCGTCCAGGCCGCCGACTTCTCACAGGACAACGAGGCAGCTGCTGCGCTGCGGACCCTCACGGCCAGTGCCACGGAGAAGCGCGCCATGGGCATATGCGCCTCGCCCGAGGAGCTCAAACTGGCGGGGCAGCTCCAGTCCGACCGGTGGACGGAGATCGTGCCACCCACGACGCTCGGGGCCGGGTATGCCGAGACGCGCCACAACCTGCTGCGGGTGCCGCCGTCCAAAAGAGGTCCGTGGACGCATCTGCGCGTCAATATGTTCCCGGATGGAGGAATCGCTCGGCTGCGGGTGTACGGAGAGGTGGTGATGGACTGGACGCGCGTCCCGAGCTCCAAGCTGCTGGATCTGGTGAGCGTCGCCCACGGCGGCAAGGTCGTGGACTTCAACGACGCTCACTACGGACACCCGCGCAATCTGATGGCTCCGGGACGCAGCAAGACCATGGCGGACGGCTGGGAGACCGCTCGCAAGGCGACGCGGCCTGCCATTCTCACGGCCGACCCCAAGACGGGACTACTGGAAGTACCAGGCAAGGACTGGGTCGTGCTCAAACTCGGTCACTTGGGGGTCATCAAGCAGGTGGAAGTGGACACGAACAATTTCAAGGGCAACTTCCCCGAGAGCTGCGTCGTGTACGGCACTCGGTTCGACGGTGGCGATGAGGGCGAACTACTCAAGGACGGGGCGATCCAGTGGAAAATCGTGCTCCCCCGCGTCAAGCTGCAAGCGCACAAGCAGCAGTTCTTTTCCGTCGCGGAAGGCAACGTGATCTCGATCCCCACTGGCGTCAACTATGTCAAGCTTGAGATGTTCCCTGACGGTGGAATCAGTCGGCTGCGGTTGATCGGCCACAAGAAGGACGCTGCTGCGCGACTGTAATTCAATACGTCGATAAGCTTTTAAAAGGAATCTTCAGCTCCGGTGACCTGAGCTTCTGTGCTGTCTCCGTCTTCCAGGTACAGGGTCTGTCTTGATGGCCGAAAGAAGACGCCTTCCCTGGCCACATCCATAAAACGAGAATTACTACCTGAAGCTTTTGTACAAAGCGAATTCGCTACTCACCGTAAGAGTTGAGAAATAGGCAGGTTGCGGATTCGAGCGAGGTGCGAGTTAGCCGACGCACGAAGTGATGCAGCAGGATTGTCAGCATGGAGAGACGTTGTCGTTCTGGTGCTTGACTTCTGGTAGGTCTTCGCACGGGCCGCAAATAATTTGTGCACTGCTTCGCTTGAGGTGAACTTTTCCACATCGGGACGACGATGGCCATTAGCTATCGCTACTTTGAGTTTTGCTGGCATCCGGGCTTTCGTAAAGTCACGATGCTTGGTAGTACGAATGATCTCCTCCAGCGCGGTGAAGAGGTTCGCATGGAAGGCTCGAGTGGATATTCGTCCGTTGCCGCACAGGTCGAATCGATAGAGGAGGCGGCAGCAATCCAGTGGAGGTAATGGTTGAAGACCGAGCAAGCTATGAAAGCTTTTTAACCCTTCCAAGAAGTCTGACCATGGCACCATGAGCTCTTCATCACGAGTTCCGGAACCGAAATGTACGTACTCGGGATCATTATTGCTGCTACTTCTTCCATCAGATTCTCTTCCACATACCTCAAAGCTTTGCTTAAGCGCACACGTTATCATTTCGCGGTGGTCACTTGCTTGCTCCCGTATGCGATGAACGTACTGCTTCCAGAAGAACTAACAACGGACAATGAAGGTGTCAGAACTAGCAGAAAACGTGTACAGTGCAGTTCTATCACCTCGTGTGCATCTTACCTGATGAAAAGGATCAACAAGGAACACACGAAAGGAGCTGAATGTTATCCCCGTGCTGTTGAGCGGTGACAGCGTCTGAATTCCACGAAATAGCGCAAACCACTCTTGCTTCAACACAACTGTCACCTCGTCGAAGCCTAGAAACGTTACGTGGGATATCAATTCGCGCAAGTGAATAACGTTGCTGGTGGTCTTGTTCGTTATTTGAATGCCGTTCGTTGTCTTGCTGGACGACAAAAGCTGGAATAGTTCCTCAATCTTCTTTCCTTCCGCTGCTTGCCATAAAAAATCACTGAGCTGGGCTTTCAGGCATGTAATCCGCCCTCTTTGTGCAGTCTCCGGGAAGTCGTGGCTTTCGTGTCCATAGCGACAGACTCGCAGGTCATTTGACTGCACTGTGTAGAATTGATCTCCATTAGTGCGTCGCCACGATACAATGGAGTCGTGTACGCCCATAATGTTGGGATTAACAGGAGCTAGAGCTTCGCGCACAGCACGCTGCTTCAATAGGGACACACTACCAAGGAAGTCAAACGGAATTTGTTGAACAGATAGACCAGCGTTGGCCGCAATCGTTCGGGCGTTTTCATAGTCGATTGGTACTTGTCGAATACTTTCTTGTGAGCTTGAGTCAGCCGTAGTCTTCCCCAACCACGTCGCAATTCGAAATGCTACTTTTGATGACACCGTTTGTGCCCATGGTGGGAGGATCGAGCTGAGGGGTACCGAGGTTTCCGCCTGAGCGAATTGTTTTGCATGATCTAAGCCGGTAGAGGAGTTAACGGGAGGCTCCCAGAGAATGAACGGACAATCGGGATGCATCAGTAGCAATTGTTGAGCGTTGCGTTCACGATCAAAATCGAACGGGGGTTCGCTGCTCTCGACATCGGACGTAGATGCCCAAGGAGAACACACAATCGTATCCCTGAGCATCGGATGCTGCAACAATGAAGACAGGAAGGAAGAAAACTGGGCTGCTGGCCGGCCTTGAGTTAGAGCAGACTGGTACTTGGCCCACAAATGGTCATGGAGGTTGGCCAGAATTCGAGTCCTCTTTTGACTGTTCATGCAGCAGCTCACAACCAGCTGAGGGACGCGTTGGCTGTGCTCTTCGACATCTTGGTGTTGTGTGTGGTAAATAAAATAGTGACCAGGTTGTGGGAAGCGCAGCTCCACTACACTGAGATTCAGGCCACGTAACTCGCCCTTACTCTCGGCCACATCGAGATGAGTGAGCCCATACTGCCACTGATTGCCGCCGTATTCCACTTGAATGGCTGGCTCCATGTCGTTTGTTGCCGACTCGATCAGCAATGTCACTGCATCCCCAATATACACACGAGCACGATTGGAATGAAGCTTGTACCAGCTTCTATCAACTCGCTCGTCGTGTTCAGTCGAGGCCCCCTCGACATGAATGCCTAGAATGCTGATAGAATTGGCCTGGTTTCCGTGGCCTTCTTCAGGTATCGCGACATTATCAGCCATTTGCAACTGAGGTTGTCTTTCAGGCGTTCTTGGAGCGCTCGCCATGCACTTGCGGGTCGTTTCCTTTCAAACTCCGGTGTCGTAATATAGTCTGTTCAATAGGTTCCTGATCTTCCCCGACTATTTGCAGATACCAGAGCGCCGCAAATGTCGGGCGTCGAGGCCGGCGATGTGCGCGAGCGGCTGCTTCCGACCCGTACGCGCCGTGCATCACAGGAAGAGGAGGAAGAGCAGGAGGACAGCTTCACGCACGAGGAGCTGCTGCACTCCATCGGCTCCTTCTCCGCGGTCGTATGGCCTGTCGCCGTCACGATGCTGCTGGCCAGGTGCCCCTCGAGCTCCTTGTGCACTGCCGCAAGCAACTTTACTCACACAATTATTGTTGCATTATAATTGCAGCTTTGTGTCTCTGAATGTAGTGGACCCGGCGTCGGCCAAGGCACTCGCGGAGTAGGTTTTGAGAATCGCCAGTGTACCTGGCTGAAATCTCCATTGCTGATGTGTTCTTGGGCGTCGAATATGGTGCTGCAGAGCTTATTTGATTTACGGCCCAGACCAGGACAAGGGCGCCTCGACAAGTACAAAAATGGAGGATGCGCTGGTGAACGCGCTGGCCATCGTGTCGTTCTTCCTCGTGGCGACGTTCGTCATCGTGTGCTGCTACAAGTTCAACTTCAACAAGGTGGGGCATGGAGAAGGGTCCTTTATGCGAGGAAAACTATGGACGGGGAGCTGACGTTACGGTATTCGTTGCTGCTGTAGATGCTGATTGGATACATGATGTTCTCCTCGGCGATGCTGCTGGGCATGCTCGGTGGCAACATGCTGGTCATTGTTATTGCCAGGATGGAGATCCCCGTCGACGTGTTCACGATGCTTTTCGCCATGTACAACTTCTCAGTCGTTGGCGTGCTGTCCATCTTCTACCAGAAAGGCACGCCGATGTGGCTGACGCAAACGTATTTGGTGGTCACGTCGGTCATCATGGCATGGCAGCTGGGGCAATTCCCGGAGTGGAGTACTTGGGCGCTGGTGATCGTGCTTGCGTTTTATGACTTGTGTGCGGTTCTGACACCGTGTGGACCGCTGAAGTGGCTCGTGAATCTTGTGCAGCAGGAAGGGCGTCCACTACCAGGTATGGTCGCATAGTCTTGACCTGGAGTCGAACTCACGGCGGCGTTGTGTGACTAAATTGTGGTCTGCCCTTTCGTAGGTCTTCTTTACGAAGCAGAAATTCGTCGTGACCACTCCAGTGATGCACCGGTGCAAGAAAATGTTTACTATCAGTGCGAGTCTGAAATTCCACTCCGTCTTGGTTCGCCGCGTGATGCACCGACGGCCCCTGCACCGTCATCTGGCACTATCCCTCTCACTCCACGTCAGGCTCAACTGCGTATCCGGCTCATCGACTTTTATACAAAGCACAATCCGTCTGCAATCCCCCGCGTGGACAAGATTATGGAGCGGTATCGAGGTCGAGATGCTGAGCTGTGGCATGATCTGTACCAGAAATATGTAACCGATCAAGGAGGTAAGGAGATCTACCCTTGATAAGCAAATCGAATTTGGTTGGTTCACTAACGTGCTCAATGGCTTGCAGAAGTGGACGAGACGATCAAACTAGGATTGGGAGATTTTGTCTTCTACAGCGTGTTAGTCTCTCGAGCTGCCAAGTATGACTTCTCGGCCATGATCGGGTGTTTGGTATCTGTCCTTATGGTACGCACCTTATATGAAGTGGATGTCTTCTTCGGCGAGCTTACGCTGTTGTGTGCTGTGTTCCAGGGTCTGGGAGGAACACTGTTTCTTCTTGGAATGTACCAAAAAGCTCTTCCGGCGTTGCCAATATCCATTCTGCTCGCCGTCATGATGTACTTCTGGCTTCGAGTGGTATTCGTGGATTTCGCGAGCAGTGCGCTGAATCTCGGCGTACCCCTATAACACATTATAGATGCGAGTCAAATGTGTCTTCATTAACGAAAACCCAGTTCGGATTTCATAGAAAGTTGCCTTCCTCGATGCACTTTTGAAGGAAAGACGTCAAGAACGTAAATCCTAAGAAGTGAAGCGCTTCAAGCTCGATTTTCCACGGCAGTTCGTCACCAAGCCACATTTGAACTTCGGTGCTGTAGTGCTCGTTGGCCTGCGTCACCGCAAACAGGTTAACGCGGTATTCAACAAGTGGCTTGCGAGTACAGCATACCTGGATAAAGCTTGCTCGCCGAAGAGAGGCGGCTACAGCAATGTCTTTTCGAGTAAGCGCTTTCAGCGAAGATGGCGGCAAGCCCAATCTCGATGCTTGAGACGGGCGAAGACCAACCCACTTGATGTCGACAGCTAACGGAGGTGTGAGATCATGCGTTATGGAGATACCAGAAGTTGAGTTTACCGTATTGGAGCGACTCCAGTGGCATCCGTGCGGATCCAAGCTTGTAAGTCAGCTGGAACAATAAGCATATTAATCACACATGTGAATTGCCCTTGCAGATTTGCAGACGTATCGATCTTACCATAATGGAGAGGCCGAACGGGTTGCAGTCGCACAGACCAAGAACCGGAATTCCGAGGCTGTTACTCAGCAGACTCACGAACATCCTTGGCAAATAAATGAGTCCCGAATGAGCAGCTGCAGAACACGATTTGAATGTTGTCGTAATGATGCTAACCTGGTAGCTAGATCCGGAAAGCCACGCCCAGTAACCAAGATGCTTGGGACCATCGTGAAAAATTTATCCTCTCTTTCGTGATGATAGCGATAAGATTAAATAGAGGCAGCAACAAAATCGTGTTTTGATCGTACCTCAATCGATTGAAAATTCCTGCAGCAAACAAAACAAATGTTACACTGCTCATTCAATGGGTTTCTGCTGAGGATGCTTACCGTCTTTTTCAATGACGACGATACACTTTGCGTTACTTTGGCTGCCGATGATAATAACAAACTGAGCACGAGGACCTCGAATTTACGATCATGGCTCACGAAAAACTCTTACATATCGCTGGGCTTCAGTTGCAAAAGCTCCTGGGTAATTGAGACCTCTTCTCCACTTCCGAAGTGCCTCCACTGACCATCCTTCTTGAATTTAACATGTTTAGAACAGTCACAATTGCTTCCAAGGGAGTGGTGACGTACCAGGATGCTGATGTCTCCGGTGAAGCAGCCCTTAGTTGCACCGACAATGTTCATGCATCCTCTTGGAACGCCTAAGATACTTCCAGCATCTGCTTGCAGAATCCATAAAATGAGGAAAACAAGGTGATGTATCGCAACTTTGGAGTCTTACCAAGGATTGCTTCGTCCGCTTCACTTTGGCCTTTAAAAAATGGGTGCAGATAGTACACATCTCGCTGTCACGCCCTCAGCGCCAAAGGAATAATAGTCAGAACTTCCTGCAACTGAAAAAAAAAACGAGGCTAACATGGAGAAGGAGGAAGACCTGCGTTGCCGTTTTGTTTTCTGTGAGCAAAGCGTGAGCTGTCTGCAGGATGAGCCAGATCCCCGTGTATCTCCTGCCTCCTTGTCGGTTCTGCATCACCAGTGAGTTAAGCAACTAAACTGCGCCGGCGTTTACTGCAGCTATACTATTACCAGTTTGATCATGCGCGTGTCGTTGCCATGGACTTGCCGTTGGTTCTCGTGATCGTAAATCATCGCCGAGGTATCTCGCTTCAGCTGCAAAGCAACTCAGTACGACTCCATGCATTGAAGCACAAATGATAGATTCACTGCTCACAGCCTCCAAGTTCAGCACGTTTCCAGTCTTCAAAACGACATTGTCAGCTTCCTCAACCGCCATTTATCGGTTCCGCCTTGTCCGCACCGAAAGGCTCTCCAAGAACTCGGCTGCCAGAGCCTCGATGCGTCTCAGAACCTACAGACGCAACATGCACGTCAACAGGATATGTACGCACCGCACAGATAGTCAAGAACACGCACCTCGTCTCGAGAGAAGGCGTTCCATCCAGCCGCTGCTTCTCCTTGTGCGCGTCCTGTCGCCATGCCCGGCAAATTGCAGAATGACCATCACTCTGGAACTTCAACTTCAACCTCTTTATAAGGATCCCGCCTTCGAGCGAACAAAAAGCAAAACTAGAGCCAAAAATTGTGATCTTGCATTTACATCAAGCGGATACCCGAGAAAGAGTCGCCATCCTGACGCGGGGTATTGCTCTTAGCGCGCAGGAAGCACGTGCGGCCGCGCCAAAACGTGAAGGATTGGCACTCGGCGTGCTCGCAGCACAGTTGCTCACACTCGTCCACACTCGCCACTTGGTAGTTGATGAGATCGTTGGCATCACCGCCGTTGTCCATCCAGCTGCCGCCGAAGTGCTGGAAGAAGCACTTCTTGCGCTGCCACGTGGCATCGCCCTCGTTGGTTTTCCCACTGCTTCGGGATACCTCGTGGCCTTCTTGCTGCAGATCTGAGACAGAGATGGGTGTCATGTACGCCGAGAAGAGCTTCATGGAGCTCGCGTGCGCGCAGAACGGGCCCGTCAACGAGCTGCAGACGGCATCACCGGTCGTCCTCTCGCTAGGCTCTTGCAGCTGCGACGACGTCTCCTGTGTACCGCTGGTGCTTCCATCTTGCTGACTGACGACATACGGGACCCACAGCAGGGTCGAGAGCGCCGTGAGAATGAGCAGTCGCTCCGCCACGCCGAGGCGCACTGGTCTCCTCGTCGCCATGTTGCCTTGGCCACAACTTTGATTTTGAAAACGGCTACTCTTGTGATTGGTCGAAATTGGAGATGGATACATGTTGGATTTCCTCGAAAGGTCATCAACGCGACTTGTTGCTTCATGCGACCAGCCCCCGCTCGGCATAGCTATCGCTCCGGTGTGAAGCGAGCAGGTGCAGTATGTCTATCGTGTACACGCTGGTGGCGCGGCAGCAGAGCGTGCTGTGTGAGCACACGGACCAGAGCGGCAACTTCCCCACCGTCACGCGGGCCGTGCTCAAGCACCTGGCGCAGCACGAGCCTAATGCGTCGGCACCGACCTCCAAGAGCGTCTTTCCGTACAACGAGTTCAACTTCTTCTTCCTACATGACGACGGCATCACCTACATGTGCATGGCGGAAGAGCGCGTGCATGCGAATGTGGCATTCATGATGCTAGCCGAGATGCAGACGCTGTTCCTGGCCAAGTACAAGCAGCAGGCGCAGACAGCGCTGGCCTACGCCATGGCCTCCTTTAATCCGACGCTAGACACGCTCATGAAGAAATATGACAACTACAAGCTGGAGACGCCCATGTCACAGGTGCGGCAGAAGATGGAGCGAGTTAAGACCCTCATGATCGAGAACGTCAACCAGGTGCGGACACCCCTGGAGGTTTGCAAAATCGCAGTGAACAGCTTTGCTAACCGATTGTCTATGTGGGCTGGTAGTTGATGGAGCGTGGCGAGAAGATCGAGTTGTTAGTCACGCGCACGACGAAGCTTCAGCAAGATGCCATGAAGTACGAAAAGTCCGCCAAGAAGCTCAAGAACGCATATTGGTGGATGAATGTCAAGTACTGGATCTACGGGACGCTGGCACTGGCCGTGCTCGCACTGATAGTTACGTTTATGATCTGTGGGGCCGACCTGTCCAGCTGTGCTGCACGGATCGGGGACAAAGCTGAAGATGGGTTAGATAAAGTCGCCGCCACAACCTCCGGAGCGGCAACAAATGCCGCCGGCAAAGCATCAACAGGCATAGCGGGCGGTGGATGAGGTAAAACCAATGAAATCCGTTTTTTTTAGTCTTTTCATTAGTCGGTGAGGGCACCCAGGCCGAGAATCCTTGCGACAAACGTCAAAAGCTACGGCGGAAGTGCCCACTTATCACCCACCAGTAAAGTGCTTCAACATGCTGCTTACATGTCGCCCGAGGAGGCCGTGTCCGCAGCCGCCTTCTCCAGCAGCTCGCCCGTCTCCTTCTCGGTCAGCTGGCGGTGCACGATTTTGCCGTCGGCGTTCCGCGTGACCGTGGTGAACTCGAGCTTCTCTGCGCTGGGGGTGGTGGAGTCCATGGTCTTGTTCATGACCTTGACCGAGAAGGCCAGCGCCTCTTCCACCGTCATGCCCTCCTCGTAATCACTCTTGAGCATGCTCTTAGCCGCGCGGTTGTTAGCACCAATGGCAGTGGCCTTCCAGCCACCGTAATTTCCACTGGGGTCGCTGTGGTACAGCTGGAAGCCGTGGTGGCGGTCCCAGCCAGCGTACAGGAAGGACACGCCGAAGGGGCGCTGGCCTCCAAACTGCGTGTACGCCTGCTTGTAGTTGCAAATGGTCTGCACCAACTGCTCGCACGGCTCCTTCTCCTGGTACGCCAACTCGTAGCGCTGCGCCGACAGACGCGCGTAGTTAACCAGGATGTTGGCGTCAGCGGTCAGGCCGGCCACGGCGCAGATGAGGTGGTCGTCCAGCTTGATGGTCTTCTCGCTGGTCTTGCTCGGTGTCAGCAGCTTGGACACCGTCTTCTTCTCGGCTGTAGCCAACAACACGACAAAAGATCGCAGCACTCGATTAGCGTCTCGTTTGGCTCAGTGACAGAGAAAGCAGAAGCAGCACTGACCTGCGATCACAATGCCGTCCTTAGCGAGGATTCCCACGGCCGAACCGGCATTGTTGATGGCCTCCATGGCGTACTCCACCTGGAAGAGGCGGCCTGGAGATCCACAACCAGAAAAGCATCCAGAGTTCACATACAGAGCGTTAGCGACCAGCGCGACCAGACCTACACCACGGACAGCCTTAGACGCAGTAGGAGAGCGCACCTTCCGGCGAGAAGGTGGTGGTGCGGCCGTCGTATCGTCTCGACATTGTGCTTCTCGGGTGCTGCTTGCTGTGATCTTTGCCGTATCTGGCCGAGTGAGGGGGAGAACGGGCCTCGGATCTCCGTATGGATTGGTCGAAATAAAATTTTATTTCAGCCAATGGACGCAGAAGGCAACTTCACTTTGGTGTCATCTGCTGGCGAAGCTCCGAGGACGAGATGTCGTTGCGGAACGCGGACTCAGGCAGCGGCACGAAGAGGTGGCGGAAGACGGGCGGCACGGCATTGTCCAGCACCTCCTCAGCTGTAATGAAGCGGTTCTCCACCTTGTTGTCGAACCGGCCGGCCACCACGAAGGAGCAACCGCGGCGGGCGAGGTGGTCCAGCGCCAGCACCATCTTGTGCTCGTCCATGTCGTAGTACTTCTTGTCCACGATGCGCACGGCCGTGTCGGCGCCGATCACGAACGCACAGCCAGGGAGGAGCTCGGCCTTCTGGCCGAAAAGCGCCGCGTTCGTGACCAGCACGGGCCACGCACCCAGTTCCAACGCACTGTCATGCGCAAACTGAGCGACACGAGTCGCGATCGTCGACGACGCGATGGCGCCTTTGTCCGCGTTTGCTACTGCGAGCTCGAAGGCCACAGGCAGCTCAGCTCCCGTTCTTGACTTAAGCACCTGCTGGGCAACGCGAGCGAGGTCCACGTGGCCCTTGTGCAGCGGGTTAAAGGAGCCCGGCAGGACCAAACCTCGGAAATCAAAGCCCTGCGTGGCTACTGTCGTATCAATAGCCAATTCGACACCATTTTTCACTTCGTCAGGCAAGAAGGCGACGCTCATCAATCGATCTGCCTTGCCACTGCAGATATCGTGGAGTGGATCGCTGGCCCCAACAGGTGCTTCATCCCCTGTCAGCTTCACCAGCGCGTCGCCCCCAGCCTGCACTGAAATGAGCTCGTCGTGGAAGGCATTGCAGGTCTCCGCGTCCACGTCAGCAGCCTTTGCAAGAAGGTACACGAGCCAGTGACTCACAATGTGATCTTCCTCGGTCCTCGAGCGCCCCAGCGTCTTGTCCAGTTGAAGATGGTACGTCTCGCATTGCGGGCGTAGAAAATTGGAGCTCTTGGCCACGGAGCGAGCTTGACACACCGACAAGAAACACTCGTGCGGGCCTTTCTTGGGGTAAGTGGTCGCCAAGCCAGCTGTGCACGCAATGCCCAGCGACGCGCGGAATCGGCTCAGAGCGCTGGGCAGCGTCGACGCCGCCTGAGTGTCGTCCTCCTCCGCCTCCTGCCGTGTAATTTCATTGGCCTGCTTCCACGCTGCCAATGCCATGCGCTCCGACGTCTCAGCCGAGCAGAACTTGAGCTTGGAAGAGGAAGGCGTCGAACTGAGGAAGGCCTGCAGACTCGCGCGCGAGTAAGGAACCGCGAAGTGCAGCATGGTGGACGAGCTGCCCGGGCGGAACAGACTCTCGGCCACCGACACACCACCGCCCGTCACCGCCGCCACCACTTTGACGTGCGGCTCGCGGGTGTACACAGCCGTCAACAGGCGCTCGATCATGGCGGGGCTCGACATCTTCGCCCAAAATTGCAGCTGCAGGACGCTTTGTGTTTGTGGTGTGTCAAGATACACAAAATTGAGCTTCAACTGCTGCAACCAGACTGATAAACGCCGTGTTCATTCCACGCTAATTGCCTGCTACCTCTTTCTCTCGTTGCTACCTTTTTGACACGACGACGAACAAGCATGCAGCGGGGCCATCGTTGGCCCATGGGTCGATCAACCGACGGATCCGATGTTTACACGCCCTCCTCCTCGTCATCCTCTAGAAAGCCGCGCGAAGGCATGTAGCCGCGAGGGCTCTTGGCGGCAGCGCGTTCCGCCGGGTGTAGCATTCGCGACTTCTCGTCTTCCAGATCGTAGTCGTCATCCATGGATTGATCCTCGAGCGGCATGTACTCGGCCAGGATACTGCGCACCTGGTCACGCATGTGGCGCTGGGTACGGCGCCAGTAGACAAAGCCACCTGCAGCCACAATCCCCACGAAAGCGAGCAGCACAACCACCAGCGACGTGAACGAGTAGCCGCCGTTGCCTGAGATGGCAGCCGCATTGGCGAGACTGCCCACCTTGACGCAGTCCAAGAGGCCCACCGACGATTGACTGGCGCACGAGCACACCGCAGGAGGGTCGTGGACGCCGTAGCCAGCGCACACCATGCCCAAAATGCTGGTAGGGTCCACACGTCCGCGAGCGTGCACACCGTCCACGTACAGCGCCGGAAGCCGCAGCAGCTGCAGCGCTGTCTGTTCCTTGAGTTCTTCCTCGAGCAGCGGGTTCACCTCGTCCACGTTGACGCCATAGGGCTGCATGCACTCCTCCACGGCCTTGACGTCAATGCCCAACTCCTTCATCACCTTGTCAGCGCACGATCGCTCGCGGAAGATGTTTTCGTCCTTCCCGCACGCTTCTCCCGACGCCTTGACGTACTTCCACCATTTGAGACCGACGCCGGGGTCCGTCTTGGTCTCCAGATTCCAGATGCACTTGCGGCGTAGGTTCTCCAGCACCACGTCAGCACCAGACGCGCCGGACGAGCGGTCATGGAAGGGCGAAGGGTCCAGCAGGCAGTAGCGGCCATTGTTGAGGCACATGTTGCCGCAAGCCGATGTGCTCGCGTCGCCATCGTCGTGGCAGCCCACCTTGGTGCCATTGTAGGACACGAAGTGCGGCGTGAAGAAGGCGCGGTCGCCCAGCGCAGTGACCATCTCCTCCAGGTTGGCGAGCGTCGAGAGCGACTGGTCGTCCCACGCGCTCTGCCAGAGCGTCCACTCCACGCGGCCGTCGGGCGAGGGGATGCCCCAGTCGAACTTGACCATGACGTTGCTGACGCCCTTGCTCTGCGCGATCTCGCGCTTGATGGCGTCGCCGTCGCTCTTGCGGATGAGCATACTGGGGATGGAGATGTCTCCGCCCGACTCATCGTCCGCCATGAAGGGCAGCACCGTCTCGCAGAAGTCGTCGCCCGTCTCGCGCAGACACTCGACGTCCGTGCACAGGCACTTGTTGTCCGCGATGAGCACGGCACGCGCGCCGGCGTGCTGCGCGCGACGCACCTTCTCCACGAAGTGGCAGTCGCCGCGGTCCAGCATGAGCGCGAAGGGCGGCTCCCAGTCGTCATTCTTGATCTCCTCGCAGCCCGACTCGCTCGTGTACACCAGCTGCGTCTGCAGCGAGCCCATCGAGTAGGCCGGGTAGCCGAACAGCGCGTCCTTGTGCGCGTAGCCGTCCTTCTTCATGAGCTTCTCGGGCAGCACCACCTGCAGCTTCGTGTGGTCGCTCTGCGCGTGAATAACAAGGAAGAACGTCAAGATACAGGACAGAATGGATCAAGCAAAGGCCGGGGTTTTGGACGCACCTCGGTGGACGGCCATTCGTCCACGTCCATGGCGCGCGCGTGCACCGCAGTGGGCGCAGCGAGCGCCGCGGCGAGCAAAAGGGTCCTGGACACGTGCATCGCTTCTGTAGCTCTTCCGCCCCCAAGTCTAAAGTCGAGTGATGTGGGCAGCACGCTCTTTTCGGGGGAAAGCTTCTTCAGGTTGAAAGATGTCGCTGGCCTCAAGACGCTGAGTTACAGAAAGTTACTGAAAAAGGTGAAAAAAACGAGAGATCAAATCTTGTTACGTATCATTTATAGAGAGATATTTAGGCTTTCAATACGGTACTTTTAACCACCGAAGTGCTAGAAGTCGATGCATCTATCTATTCGAGTTTGAAAGGGTATAAATGATACGCGATTTAACGCTTTGTAGTGGGGAGGGATGACCTCCCCTCGCACAACTACCCTAACTCCCTGGAAAATCCAACCTGATTGGACCAATCAGAGGCGGGTTGAAGTGGATCTGATGCAGCAATGCTGAGGGAGAACGAGAAATTCTCCAATGCTACGAGCTGCACGAAGATGGAGTGCGCACCGTTTACTGCTGCAGTGCGAGCAGGTATAGCTTGGTCTGGTGCTTCATCTGGTTGAGCAGCGTCACGTGGCCCGCGCTGTCGCCGGTCTTGCCCTGCACGAGCTGCTTCTCCACGGCCGCCAACTGCGTCATGGTGCTCTCCGCCATGAGGTCGCTCAGCGCCAACTGGAAGAAGCGTGCTTCGACGAGCAGCTGCAGCCAAGAGGCGAATACAAAGAGAGGGGGGGGGGGAATCGTCAGAACAGGTACACAGTAGATGCACCTCACACGGGCGACACTTACATGGCTGCGCTTCCAGTCCTCCAAGCTGGACGGGATCGAGATCGAAGCGCTACTACCGCTCTCCAGACTGCGCACAGAACTCTGGAGAAACTCGGCTAGAGTCGCCGTCAGTGGATCGGTAACGCTGCGGATATAGTCCCAGCACTGCGGGTACTCCCCCACGCTCATCTCGACCTCACTGCGCAGCGTGATCAGCTGCAGGAGAATGTTGAACACGTATTGACGGGGGTCGGAGAGCGAGGTTGCGGCAGTCGGTGTTGGAAACCCCACGCTGCCGGAGCGACTTGTACGAGAGCTGTGTCTGCTGCTGCTACCGCCACTACTGCTGGTGTGAGACTGAAAAGGTTCTTCTGCCGCCCCTGCACGAAGAATTCGCTGAAGTGGCTCGACATGAGTGGATGAATAGATGTCCATACACTTGATCTCCACGTTCTGCACCAGGTTAGAAAGAGCTCGAGTGCCGGAAGTAGCCGCGCGACCGTGCTCTAGCATGCTGCTATGGGCATCTTCATCGATGTCGCCATGCTTCAGCTGCGCCACCCACCCGTCAACGATGCGGAGGCATTGCTCGCGCAGTTCGACGCAGTTGGCGACAATCGCGAGCAAGATGCACACACGTGCGCCGGTGCGATTTTCGCTGTTGACATCCGTCGCAGCAGTTTCCACAGGAACAGGCGGAGCGATCTCTGCAACAAATGCAGCCACCACCTTGTCGAGAAACTCGGACAGCATATCGAGGAAATGCTTCTCGAGAGCTTGAACTAGCTGTGTTCGAAAGTGGAAATCGACGTCGGCATCCAAAGAGACCGAGGTGGCGCCTGTGCCTTTATGAATGCTAGAGCGGTCAGCGATATCCAGCACGTCCAGCAGCACTTGTCCAACGTCCTTCCAAATGCTTTTCCAGCGTTGCAGAACGTCGTTGGCACAAGTTGTGAATACTAACGGCCTATGCAGAAGAATCTTGGACTCTGAGGACACCGTCGAGGCGTTCCTGATGACATCAAAAGCCTGTTTTGCCTCCATGATCACTCGCTGGACCTTTGTTCGCGGATCGTTCGACATCACCACGGGCGTAAGGGTGGACGCGGTGGGCGTTCCCAAGGAGATCTCACTCGAAAAGGATGGGAGCACAGTCACAACGGGTTCAAAATACGCTGCAAGCAGCTCTGATCGCGCGGCCTGGCATACTTGCTCCAGGTATCCGAGCGTAATGGTCGTCCGGAATTTGTTGCAGAACGATTCATTGAGCTGCTCAATGTTTGCATTGAGTTTTGCAGCATTGGGGCATTTTTTGAGGCACCGCAGTTGACGAAACGCTTCCGTCAGTAGCTTGAGCCGCTGAGCAGAGGGTGGCGATGCATGACGTTCCAGCAGGCTGATGCACTTGGACAAAATACCCCACGCTTGTTGCTGCACGTGCTCAGCCTCCACAGATGTGATGGCATTGCTTGTTGCCGCTGCACTGCCAGCCGGAGTCTTGAAGAGCTCGCAAATGAAGCCCCACAATCCATTACGAAAGCGGCCAGCGATTGCGACGCATTCCTTCATGACACCCTCGCTGCTGGTAACGTGACCGGCATTTTGACTGTCGATCTCCGTTAACTTGCGCTCCAAGTATTCAAACTGCTTGGTGAGGCAGGTAAGGATGGGCTTCTCCACAAGTTCTAGAGCTGTCAACACGTCGATCGCGCGCTTCTAGAGGGGGACAGCATGCAAACGTTTCCTGTTAGATCTCGTAAAAATGGTTTATACAAGTGCACCACCGCAAACGTACTTGGTCAGCTACGGATGCTGACATGTCCTCGAGTCGTCGGAGGAGCTCCGCGTTGGCAGTAGCTGCGATCTCGTGGCCTGCAGTCACGACACGCTTGAGTGGGGCCGCCAGATTGACGATTTTGCCGCTCTGGTGCTTCAGCCTCGCGTAGTCCACCGCTAGCGTGTCGTAGTCCTGGATGCGCAGGCTGGCCTTCATCTTGCTCGTCAGCTCTAGGATGGGGCGCAGGCGGGCTAACACTGCCAGCGTGTGGCGGATACGCCGCTGCTCCTTCGCACGCTGCAGCATCACCGCCAGCGAGGCGTCGGCCACGCGGCTGAGGTTCTGCATGTCCCCCACCAGCGACGCGGTCTCGTGCTGGTGCGTACTGACGTCCGCGGCCAGGGCGCGCACCGCCTCGTGGCAGCTCAGATATTGGTCGAAGTGCGCGCTCACCAGGGCCTTGAGCTGCGCCGTCTTGTCAGACGTGGTCTTGCGCAGCTCCGCCAGTGCCGTCTGCAGCTCCGGGAAGCTCGTGCGCTGGTGCGTAGCGGCTAGATAGCGCGACGCATTGAACAGCGGCGAGGACAGGTCGATCTCGGTCGCGATGGATCGCGCTCTGTCGGTGGCAGCAGCTTTAGGATCCGCGGCGGCGCTGGGCGCCATTTTGCTTGAGTGCGACGCTTGAAGACGCAGTGTACCTTCTCGATGGTACACCTTGTTAACCGGTTGATACCAATTAACTGTTGCGAGACAACCTGTCATTCTGAATACCCTGACCAAGCCGACTCAAGCGATGGCGGCGTACCGACGACATCATAGCTCGACCTTTAGACCTCAGGTCAATGAGCTGCAAGGTGCATATGCGAAACTATTCTTGGCGCTGTATTAGAGCTCCTACAAGCGGCATCCGTCTTGCCCTGAACTTCTTTATCGTGCTCGAGCTTCGGAAGACGTCGGTTCATGACCTTCAGCACTTTATGAAGGGAGATGGGCAACTTGAAGCTATCTATTTGTGGTTCACACCATCCAACTGTTGTCGAGACAGCCCATCCCCCTTATACATCGCCTTGCAAGAGGGGCCGAAAGAATTCGTCGACTGGTCTCAAAAAGCGCAGCTCGGAGAGCGCCGCTCACTACCCGCATAGTCCTCGAAAGGCCCGTAGCCCATGCGTCTGTGTTCGTGTGCGGCAGCAACGGCCTCGACACACTCAGCTTCGCCTGTCCGTACGCGCGCTCAGCGATCACGGCAGGCACGTACCGCGAGCTTCGCCGCGTTTGTGCCGCTGGCCGCACCGGTTCTGCCTGGACGGCTTGGATTCACACATGGCTCAGTGCAGCCGCGGCTGCGCCGAAGCGTTTCCTCGCCAGCGTGTTCAATTGCGGCCACCCGATATACTCTATCATAGAGGCTCGAGCGGCGATGGGGGCACCGACAACCTGGTCCCGTCGAGCCTCTGCGGCCGCTACAGCAAGTGGCAAAGGCGCTGGTGCTTGGACTCGGCGACAACTTGCTTGGAAATCCACTCGGCATTGCACTGCAATTTGCAGCCCACACGTTTCAGTTATCGCAGCGGAAAAAAAAAAGAAACAGTAAACCTGAGCCAGCGCGAAGCAGCAGCGGGCAAGAACTTCCGCCTGAAGGCCGAGGCCAACGCCGCTGGCCGTGAGCCCCAGATGGAGACGCACGCCACCACCGCCACCCACAGCAGTGCCGCCCTCGGCCACCGCCGCCGACGAAACTCGCCATCGCGCCGCCGCTCCTCACGGCACTTGAGCTCGGTGTGGTGCAGAGCGACTCCCCATAGTCAACTCGAGTCACGACACGATTGTCCCAAAGCGTTTCGGTATGTCGCGATCGCGCATATCTGAAGGTGCGAGGTGGGGGTGGCCCTACAACGGTCAAGTGTAGACCACAGGTACCTGTAAAATTCCATGCCACTCAGATCAAGCGAACTGCTGCCAGCCACGGTACTCGTTCCAGTTCGCGCCCCTTCGCTCTGGTGAGACACGTCCTCACTGTGCCCAGAAGCCGGCGGAGAGCCGTGCGAGCGAGGTTTCCAGCGCGAGCGCTCCGAGCGAGGAAGATGGAGGTTGCCATTTGCGGTCTTTCGCGAACGAGTAAAACGACGTCGTACGGTGTGCGGACGGCTTCAGCGACGCGTTCGTCGACGGCGGTAGTAGTTGTTGCAGGTAGTACAGCGGCGACAAGTGCAGGTTGGATTTGCCTCGGGCCTCGCAGCAGCAAGCACCACGTGCGCGCACACTCTGCTAGAGCAGCCTCGGGCCTTCATGACTCGACGCATGGACCACCTCCTGGTCTCCCGCACGCCTCAGTCGGCAGCGGTGCTAGCGGCCGCCTCTGCGGCGGCACCCGCTGCCTCCTCCTCCTCCAGCAGCAGCCCGCGCTTCGGGTTCGAGTCGCGACGACGTGAGGACCCCACGTCGCTGGACGATGACCTGGACAGCTGCAAGTTCGAGTTCAAGCTCGGCAGCGAGATGCAGGTGCCCGTGACCAAGAAGGCGGACGTACGCGTCAGCCCCCGGAGCGGCAGCGACTACGTGTTCGAGAAGCAGGACCTGAAATCGTCGCCGTCGTCGATGACGGGCACGCGGTTCACAGCGGGCACGATCGAGGCCAAGATAAAAACGCTGACTTCCTATTTAAAGTCGGTCTCGGCCGGCATTCGACGGCGCGGCATGGCCTTCGACCGCGCCCGCCTCACGCAGGCGTACTACCGGCGGTCTGTGCCGACGCCGGCGGCCCTGCGCACCAAGCTCAATGTCATCGTGTCCAGGCATAGCAGCGGTGAGCACCAGACGACGCTGTCCTGGGACGACATCGACGAGGAGGAGTGCCTGAGCTTCGGCGACCTGAACGAGGTGATGGCCGCGACCCCGACGTCCAGGAAACGCGGCCATCCGAGCGAGATCTTCTGCGAGGCTGAAATCCGCCGGATCTGCATCCGCTGCGACGTGCCGAGCCAGTTTATCGAACAGGTTGTACAGATCATCAAGTCTTCGTTCGGCACGCCGGAGCTGGATGTGATCGCTCTGGAGGAGTTCATGCCGGGCAACGTCGTGGTGTTCGTGGGCATGCTGATCTTCGAGAGCGTCGACTGCGGCGAGGAGTTCGTGGACCTCAGTGTGCTGCCCAGCTTCTTGAGGCATATCCAGGAGCGCTACGACGGCAACATGCCGTTCCACAACGCCACCCACGCCGCAGACGTGATGCACACATTGTTCATGATGCTGTGGAACACGCGTTTGGGCGAGAAAATCTCGCAGCACAACCAGGTGGGGGCGCTGCTGGCGGCGGTGATGCACGACGTGGAGCACGTTGGCCTGACCAACGACTTCCTGATCAAGACGAGCCACCCCATCGCGCAGAAGTATCCCACCAGGGCCCCGATGGAGGCCAAGCACATGGACCTGGCGCTGCAGGCGGTGGTGGACCCCAAGTTCGACATCCTGTCCAAGATGTCACCGGCTCACCAAGAGCAGGTGATCGAGGTCGTGCGCGAGACCATCTCGGCGACAGCTCTTATTTATCAACCCGAGCTGCTCGCTGAGATCAACGGCACGACGGCCGAGGAGTGGAAGATGCTGGAGGACGAGAGCTCGGTGCTGCCGCAGAGCCTGCAGGTGCGCGCGCTGCGCATCGCCATGCACGTAAGCGACATCAGCCAGACGATGAAGCCGTTCACGAACCACGAGAAGTGGGTGTACCGCCTCAACGACGAGCACTACAAGCAGGGCGAGCTGGACGCGCGCGAGCAGCGGTGTGTGAGCCCGTGGTTCTGCTTCCGCGACTCGTGGACGCACGAGCGCTTCCTGGGCAGCCAGGTGTGTTTCCTACGGAAGATGGCGCTGCCCGCCGTGCTGGCGCTCAACGGCATCCCGTGGCTCGACGTGAACGAGCTCGTGAACGGCATCGAGAAGAACATCGCCGAGTGGGAGCGGCAAGAGGCCACCGCCGCCCACTGAAGCAGCGGTGCCCATTGTATCATCGGGTGTGTTTTGCATATTGGGAGTATCAGAAAGCGATCATTGTAGAACTATAAATGCACACTTGCAGCAATAAATCGAACGCTATACACTTCAAGCACCAAAGAGCTGGAGCTCCATCTTGCCAGCGCTCTCTTCTTTGCCAGGAACTTCTCCACACGCACGGCACGACCTTCTCATCACGACGGCAGCCGTCGGTGTTCAGTGCCAGCTGCTTGAGACACGCCTCGACGAAAAAGTGGCCGCCGCCTCTCTCGCTTTGCACGCACTGCTCGACGATTGCCATCCAAGGTGATCGCTATGTGCAGCCATTTTATCCTTCACGCAACATACGCGCAACATTCACCACTGGAGCGACATCCACGTTTTTGGCGTGTTGCAAATTTCCACCACTTCATCACTTCGGCCGCAAATGCTCGCGCTCCGCCTGACCAAGCTCACCCGCACCGTGGCGACCCCGGTAAGCTCCACCGCTCAGTCTACCTCCACCCACTTGTGTCGCAGTTCTCCGCGGAGCCGCACGGATGGGAGGAAAAGAGTCCCTGAGGGAGAGGTGTCCGACCAGGGACGGAGGGCCTTCAGCCGACTAACGCTTGGTCTCTCGTGATATGCAATTGATTCCCCCATGACCGTCTCGTATCAGCACCATGCGCGCGCGCTCTCGATGCTGGAGCGCTTCACGGCGTCCCAGACGGAGCCCCAGTCCGTGAGCGACATTTGGCGATCTGTAGGAGCCGTGTGCTTTGACGTGGACAGCACCGTGTGCGAGGACGAGGGCATCGACGTGCTGGCCGAGTACTGCGGTGCCGGCAAAGCCGTCAAGGAATGGACCACCAAGTAAGTGTTGTTGCTGCTGCTTTGGAGGCAAAAGTGGCGGATTGCTCACTCGTATATTCTGCAGGGCCATGAACGGAAACGTCAAGTTCGAAGACGCGCTTGCGGCCCGACTCGACATCATTAAGCCGTCGCGGCAAGACGTCCAGAACTGCTTGAAGCAGCATCCACCCAAGTTCACGCCGGGTACGTCGTCGAGAGATTAAAAGGTGCTATATATGCAGGCTAACAGTGTGCAACGGCTTGTGCTTCCAGGCATCAAGAAGCTTATGGCGACGCTGCAGGACAAGGGCATCGCGGTTTTCCTCGTGTCGGGCGGCTTCCGCCTCATGATTGAGCCGGTCGCGGAGGAGGTCGGCATCCCTTTGTACAACATCTACGCCAACACCATCTTCTTCGACGACGACGGAAACTACAGCGGCTTCGACGACGCCGAACTGACATCGCGCGACGGCGGCAAGGCGAAGGCCATTGACGTGTAGGTTGCCGGCTCCATTTTTGGCCACTCTTCTCTTTCACTGACTAATTGCTGTCGTCTGGCCTCTTCCAGCATCAAGCGAATTCACGGCTATGAGAAGATCGCAATGGTCGGCGACGGCGTGACGGACTTGCAGGCGCGTCCGCCTGCCGACTTGTTCGTGGGCTTTGGCGGCATTGTCACTCGTGACGTCGTCAAGGAGGGCGCAGATCTCTTCGTCACGGACTTCGACCTCCTGACCAAGTTGCTGCAGTAGACGCCCGACACGATCAATGGAAAATGTCGGATCAATTGGAGCAGCGACGCCCCGTCATTCGCCTTAGAAAACGACGAGCACGGGCGTTTGCTGGTACAGTAGCAGCAACCTGAACACGATACGCATTCTTTGTCAAAAGTAAACGCCTTGTTCGTCTAAAAGCTAGTCATGATCTATACATTAGTCTTCCATCTCGAGGTCGCCCTCGTTGTCTCCGGCCTCCTCGGAGTTCTTGCCGTTCTTGAGATCGGCGGGCGTTTTGCGCAGCGCCTTGACCCGGCGGCTCTGCATCGAGTAAACGTCCTGGTGGTCCATGTGAATGCGGCCCAGCTTGTCGCCCGTGAGCTCGTCGCGAGAGATGTTCTTAATCTTCTTGGGCGCCAGACCCTTGGGCTTCTTGGTGGCCATCTTGATCAGGTCGGCCGACGCGAACTGCGTGCGGCGGAACTCGAGGTCGAAGCGCGGACCCATCTCGTCCAGCTCCACGCGCGGGTGCGACTCGTCGCCCTTCTTGAAGTCGATCGAGTACGAGCGGAAGAAGACCTTCTCCTTCCAGGCCGTGCACACGATGGCGTGGTCCAGGCCCTTGACGTTGACGTTCTGCACGACGGAGCCGCGGAACGTGTCGAGCAGCAGGTTTTTGAGCTTCATGAAGGCCTCGACGCTCTCCCACTGGTCGCCCATGAACACGAAACTGGGCTTGGAGCCGGGCGCCTTCTTGCTCTTGCACTTGAAGGCGTTGATGGACTTGAAGTTGGAGAAGCCGAACTCCATCACGTCCAGGATGTGGCCGTCAAAAGTGCGGCCGAACACGAGGTTGTTCGGGCGCTTCTTGGTGCTGCTGCCGACCATGAAGAGGCTGGCGTCGTTCTTCTGCGTCAGGAACTCGATCTTGTTCTCGTCGTCGAACACGTGGATGTCGTTCTTCTTGCCCATGAACTTGGCGTACGGCGCCTTGAGCATGCGCAGGTCGCGCAGCAGCTCGTTCACCTCCTCACTTGTCTTGTTGCCGCGCAGCACCAGCAGGTTCTTGGTGTTCTCTACCAGCTTGGGCTCCTTGGCCTTGATGGCGCGCTGCACATGGGCCTTGAGGCGCTTGGGCTTGGCCACGCTCGTGACCTTGCGGCCCTGCTTGGCCGCCTGCTTGAAAACCTTCTTGTTGGCGCGCAGGGCCTGCTTGCCCGCCGTGTTCTTGATGGTCTTGCCGCCGCCTGCCATTGCTGTGACCTTCCTTACGCCTGCTACCGGAACGTCGACTGGCCTGGGTCTGCAACTGTTGCGTCGATTTTTGACTGGTGGTGGGCATGGGGCAGTTAAGTACGATTATCCATTTAAGTACGAATATGAATATCAGTTACGGGTTAAATAGGATCCATAACTTTGGTTTCCCAGTTTTCCAAGCACTTCCGGATGGACAAGCGCAGCGCAACACACAGATTTCGATGCCACAGCAGTTTCGACTCGTGACACTTTTTCCTCCGCGCTTTATGAGCGAACTAGAAGATGAAACTGGAGTATTGCTGCGTTTTGGCTACTGAATCCCAACCAACAGTTCTATGATGCACTTGACTACCGGTATCCACCGTGCTCCTGCTTGTAACTTAGTGTTGCCAACAGGATAGCGTCAGCTTAACCTGTAAAAAGGTTGTTTGGGGTCACATTAAAAGGTAAAAAAAAGTGAAGTGCTACAATGTATGCAGTGTATGGAGATTCTGAGTATAATACCACCACTTGCGAATTTATATCTTCTCACTCGCCACCTGGATCTAGCGTCTGCCAGCGCTTCCTTCTTTGGTATATCTTTACGCGTCTTCAAGCCACTCGCGCCTTCTTCACTTCCGCCGTTTTGAATACTGCATGTAGCGCGCCATAGACGGCGCTGCAAAAGGTATTCAATAGAGATTCATACAGGGAAGGGATGTCACGTCGACTTCATCGTGGTAGTCCGTCTTCTATCTATTTAACTGATAGCGCGACCTCCGTCCCCGATCGCAGCGTGTCAACCACGGGAACAAACCAACCAACCAGCCAGACGAGAGCACAAAGCAGAGCAACATGGCGAGTAACCTGGGCTTCGCGCGCGGCGGCACCAGCTCCTGGGCCGACGACGATGACGTGGACCTCCAGCCGCTACCTGTGGCCCCCAAGATCACGCAGTGCGTGGCTCGTCCCGCCCTAACGCCGTTCCCTTTCCTCGTTAAATTGACACGCGTCATTCCTGCTTGTGCTGCAGGCCGGAAGCGCCCCAGCCCATCGAGGAGGAGGAGATCCAGCACCATGAGCAGCAGCGTGACGGTATGGCAATGCCTGGGCTTGGTTATCCATCCCCCGGGCGGTATATTGACACGATATGACTGTCATTTGATACACCAGAGCGTCCGCGTCGTGACGAGGATCGTCGCCGCGGCGGCTACGAAAATGAGCGTCGCGGAGGCTACGGTGATGAACGCCGTGGCGGTTACGGAGACGACCGTCGTGGCGGCTATGGAGACGACCGTCGGGGAGGCTACGGAGACCGCCGTGGGGGCTATGAAGAGCGCCGTGGGGGCTATGAAGAGCGCCGTGGGGGCTATGAAGAGCGTCGTGCGCCGCGTGAAGAGCGCCCCAAGACTCCGGTGCCGGACGTGGGGCCGTGGAAGGTGAGGCTCAGTTGATGGGAGGTTGGCTTGGTGACGGTGGGCTGACGATTGTGGTGGTTGGTGCAGCTTTTCGTGGGCAACCTGCCGTTCCGCTTGACGGAGAACGACCTGGCACAGTTCATTGGCGCGCAGGGCATCAAGGACATCCGTTTCCCGCGTGACTTCGAGGACCGTCCCAAGGGCTTCGCCTACGTGGAGTTCGAAGGCCGGGAGGAGCTCGTGAAGGCGCTGGAGCTCGATGGCCAGGACCTGGATGGCCGCCAGGTCAAGATGGACGTGGCTCTGGACCGCGAGCGCAAGCCGCGCGACAACGCGTGGCCCGACAAGCGCAACGACCGGCCGTCTAACGACCGCTCTCGGTGAGTTAGTGGGGATTGACAGGCTGTTTGAGCGCTGGGGCTGACGCTGAGCTGGTTGTTGACACAGTGACAGGAACGAGGCTCCTCGTGCGCGCCCGCACCTGACGCTGCTGCCGCGCTCCACTTCATCGGAGAAGAAGGACTCGGATGGCCCCAAGCCCAGCATCTTTGGGGATGCCAAGCCACGCGACGAGTCCGCGTACCTGGAGCGTAAGAAGGCTCGCGACCTGGAGCGCAAGGCGAAGAACAAGGCGGATAAAGAAGCCAAGGCCAAGGCAAAGCTGGAGAAGGAAGTCAAGGCCAAGGCCAAGGCTGAGAAGGACGTCAAGACCAAGGCGGAGCCCGCGGCGCTGTCTCGTAAGGGAAGCCACGACGAGGGATCGCGCGGTGGCCGTGGCCGTGGGCGCGGCGACCGCCGTCCGACTGACGGCGGACGCGGCCGCGGTGCCGGTAAGGAGGACGCTCCGGCGTCCAGCGCGCGCAAAGCCGAGCCTCGACCCAAGCGCACGGAGCCCGTTACGGTAAGCCCGTGTACTGCTTCGTCAATGCCTTGGAAGTAATGATTGTCTGACGTGTTGTGTGTGATGCAGACGAAGATCTCGGAGCCGGCGCCGGCCAAGACGGCCAATGTGTTTGACCTCCTGAACGACGACTCGGACTCGGACTCGGACTAGAGGACGAGTGCGAAGGATTCTCTTCTAGCCAGCTACTAGTACGAGGGGCAGTCGTAGTCAAGCGAACTCACAGCTTTAGTCAGGACGTCGCGTCAGTTCCATCGATCGCTGCGTATAGCTTAGTGTTACTTGATCGAAACAAAAGACACCATAGTTCACTATCAAACTCCAATGTTGTCTATGCACAATCGATTTCATTCTCCTTCGCTTACTTACAGCATGAACTCCTGGTACATCTCGTTGGCTGTTTCCTCCTGGAAGACGTAGGCCAACTGGTTGAGGAAAGTCTGGAAGCGCTCGTAGTCTTCTTCCGGTACCTGGAAGCCCACGAGTACCCGCCCGACGTCGGCGCCGTGGTTGCGGTAGTGGAACAGGCTGATGTTCCACGAGCTCTGCAGCGCCTCCAAGAACGTGGCCAGCGCGCGTGGGCGGTCCGGGAACTCAAAGCGATACAGCCGCTCGTTCTGTACGTCACCACGCGCCCTGCCTCCAGCCAGGTATCGCGTGTGCACCTTGGCCAGCTCGTTGTCCGACAGATCCAGTACTTGGTAGGCGCCGCCGCGCGCGAAACCCAACGGAGATTCCTCCTCCTGCAGCTCACGGATGGCAGCAGCGGCGTGCTCGGCACTCGGCGAGTGGAACGACAAGTGCACGCGCGCCTTCTGCGCGTCGGCGAAGCGGTAGCTGAACTCGGTGATGCGAACGCCCACCGCGTCTAGCCGGCGGTTGAGCCGTAGGAATGCGCCCGGGTTCTCGTCAATCTCTACAGCCAGCAGCCTCTCGTGCGAGTCTGCGCGCTCGGAGACGAAGCGCAGGCGCGCGAAGTCGATGTTTGCACCGGACGTGACGGCCACGAACTGGCAGCCCGACAGGCCGCGCGTCTTGGCGTACTGCGTCATGCCGGCAATGGACAACACGCCAGCAGGCTCCATGATAGCGCGCGTGTCGTTAAACGCGTCCTTGATGGCGGCGCAGATCTCGTCCGTCGACACCGTCACCATCTCGTCCACGTAGTCGTGGCACACGCGGAAGGTCTCGTCGCCCACGCGCTTGACGGCCGCGCCGTCTGCGAAGAGGCCGACGTGGTCGAGCTCCACGACTTCTCCTGCTTCCAGAGACGCCGTCATGCCGGCCGCGTCGGCTGCCTCGACGCCAATGATCTTGACACTAGGACGGATCTGCTTGACCCAAGCTGCCACGCCGGCGAGCATGCCGCCGCCGCCTGAGGGGATGAAGATGGCGTCCAATTTCTCTCCGGAGCCACTGGTTTGCTGCAAAATCTCCATACCGATGGTGCCTTGGCCGGCGATAACGTAGGGGTCGTCGAACGGCAGGATCATGGTGAGCTTCTCCTGTTGCACGAGTCTGCGGGCCTCGGCCGCCGCGTCGTCGAACCCTTTGCCGTGCAGTACGATGTCCACGAACTCCTGGCCGTGCTGACGCACCGCGTTCACCTTGATGTCGGGCGTGGCCAGCGGCATGACGATCTTGGCCTTGACGCCGAGCTTGCGGGCCGACAGCGCCACGCCCTGCGCATGATTGCCGGCCGAGCAGCACACGCAGCCGGCCGCCTTCTCCTCGGCCGTAAGACTTGCCATCTTGTTGTACGCGCCGCGGATCTTGAAGCTGAAGACGGGCTGCAGGTCCTCGCGCTTGAGCAGCACGCGGTTCTGCAGCGCGTGCGACAGCGCCGGCGCCTCCTGCAGCGGCGTCTGCTCCGCCACGTCGTACACGCGGGACTCGAGGATCATGCGGCGGTAGTTGGGCGGCTGCGTAGACATCCGCCGCACGGACGAGAGGTGAAGACGTCGCAGCATGTCGGCTAAGAGCTCAATTTGCACAATGAGCCCGAAGACTCCACGCACTCGATACAAAAGCCACAAGAAAAAAACTCGTTTGCGCATTTGAGTTTTGGTGCTAAGTTGTAGGGTGCTTCTGTTATTGGTCTACCACGCAGATATTTTCTCCTGCATATTGAAGTGGCTTGTGTATCTAGTGCTGAGCAGGCGGGGAGGTGGGGAGAGAAGCTGTCCAGACAGAGAGTTGACCGTCTTGTGTGCCTGTGAAGAGCTTGCGTTTGTCCGGAGTGACGCAGACCGCAGTGATAGCGCTGGTTGGAGTCACTTTGTGCCGCCCCTGCAGCTCGATGACCCATTCGTCTTTGCGTCGACTGCGCTGCTCGGTGGAAACGCGACCGCCGGATTGCAAGTACGCCCAGACGCATAGAGAACCGTCGGCGTGGCCAGTCACGACGTGCTTCTCGGCGCTCCACTCACAGGCCTCGCCTCGGTTTATCGCCAATGACGTGATGGACACGGGGGAAAGTGCCGTCGGGTCTTGGAACACCACAATGCTGTCATCCAGACGCACGCGCAGCGCTCCGTTGACGTTGTACACACCGAACGTTGCGCCAATTGCCACGATGATGTCGCCCGTCACCTCGTTAATACAAATTGCCGTGATGCCAGCCATTCGCCCAATTCGTGCATCTTCATTAAACATTGACGGAAGCTGACGGATGAACCTGCGGCGGTTGAGGTCCCAGAGCACAGCGACGCCACCGGCACAGCCACTTACGAGGATGCTGTACGCGCGGCTTGCCTGGAGCGCAGTGATGCGTTGACGGTGTGCAGGTGTACCAATCGACCCCATGAGCGTCAGCGATCGGGTACTTGATGGCCCCAAAGTCGTGTATGTTCGACGCCTGTGGGGCGCGCTCAAAGCCGATGCGGCCGCCAGCGACGTCGCCACTGCCGCAGCCGAGGACGAAGTCGCCGAAGCTGAAGAAGACCCAGAAGCCGCTGCGATTGAAGCGGCTAGAGAGCGTCGACTTGAGTTAAACCGCCACATTCGCATCACAGGCAACCCCGGGCTACTTGTGATGACAATGCGGCCATCAGTGGTGATCGTCGCGATGTCAATCTCCACGTCCAGTTCCAAGCAGGCTACCACCTTCGAGTCGCTTCCATGGCCACCAACCTCTGCGGAGCTGGTCGAAATGACCTTCACTGAACGATCCTGGAAACCCCAAGCTAGGTATTCGTTGTTACGCGGCGGAATCAAGAGGCATTTTGGTCCCACAACCACCGCTCTTTCCTCTCGCCCAACTCCACCGCTTGTCCACGCAATGTGCTGAATGCCCGTACTGCTACTGGAAGCCGAGCTCGAAGTCTGGAGCCCACGTCGATAAAAGGCAAGAAGGGGGTTGAGAGGGACCTGTCGTCGTGGTTCCTGCTGCAATAGCGCCGAATTCTCCAGGACGGGAGAAGGGATCGCGTCTGTAGTTCCCGCGAAGGTGCCGCTCAATCCTGGACCGCTCGATAGCATTGTTTGCATCCGAGTGATCAGCTCTCCTCCTTCCAAGAACGAACTGGCCAGCGCTCCGCGGGCAGTCAAAGGAGACGTAGCACGTCCATCAACTCCACTTTCAGCTGTCATACTTGGTTCACCATGAGTCGAATTGACGCCCGACATCGGCCCGAAGAGCGAGCTGTTCGTTGAGACGTTGCTGCTTGAAGTTGCAGCTGCTGCTCGCACCGGGTGTGGCGTCCGGAAAAGTTGCGAGGGGGTTTGGCCGAACTCCGTGATCTGGTCGAGAATCGCTCGCTTGGTCGAGGCATCTGTGATCGCGTCCAAGTCCACGGAGCCTTCGTACGTGAGGTGGTAAAACACATTGCAAGCTTCAATCGCTGCTGGCCCTCGCTGCTTGGATCCAAAGATCAAGTCGATCCAGTGATGCAGATTCGCCGACACGTACGGGCTCTCAAGCGCTGCTCGGTTCAGCCGCACAAACTCCGTGGACGAACCATTTGCCCAAGGAGGAAGCTCGACATTCCCGACGACGACACCCATCTGACTTGTACCGAACGCATGCTCGTTGACATTTTCAAGAAACTCTGGCAAATAAAAGAACTCGGGGATGAGCTCTTTCACGTCTTGAGTCCCATTCTGGGCGCTTTCAAAGCCTGCTGCGCTCTTCCAGGCACCGACAACACTCGTGAAGAGTCGGTCAGCATGATCGAATTTCCCACCGTGTAGGCGCCGAAATTGAGACGTGAATGGCTCGAGGCGCATCAGGTAGTGCAAAGTGATAGCAGCTGATGAGTAGTGCGTTCCGTAATGGAACGGCCGCGAGCTTAGCGGATGATCCACCGCGTCTTCGTCTTCCACAGAGTCGACGGATTCCATGAGCCCTTCGTAGCGTTCTCGAAATTCCTCTTCACGACGGAGAGCACCCATGGGTTTCGACAAATCTCGATAAACGTTTGGGTCGCTCAGGTCCAGGATATCCGAATCGTAGTCAGCCAGGACCCACGGGAAAACGGGATACTGCGTCAAGTCATTGTACGACCGTCCTGCGAGCGTATTGAGATGCATGAGATAGGCAAAGTTGGAGATGTCACCTTGAACCCAGCGCTCCGTCATGCTGTTACGCAACAGTTTACGCAACTGGGAATACAAATCCCCTCCCCCCGAGGCGCCATCCAGACCACTCGACGCTCCTTGGACGTTGGGACACTTGCTTAAAAGCGCATGGAACACAAGCTCCCGCTCTTCTGGCGACTCGAGCGTAACCTGCGGCAAGGCAAGCAAACGTTATCATCTGTCAAAGTTACGAAAACTACCAACACGGAGCGTACCAAATAGTTTCTACCGTCGCTTGCAAAAATCTCAAGAGCAACGTGGCGGAGTTGATACCTCCGTTTGTGCAGCTCAGTAATATCATCGTAAGCCCAGAAGCGGCACTGATGAATGTCCCTCGATCTTGCGACAGGAGGCTGAGAATGTTGAGGGGATTTCTGAAGACGCCAGCTCAATCGACGCTCCAACAACGTCGTAGACCCTTGCGGAACCTCCGTGACGCGAAGCTGCGAGGGGTGCTGGTTACCAGATCCGCTCTGTGTTGACTGGTTCAACCGTTGATAGTTGTCGACGATATACAGATGATCATTGCAAAGCAAAAACACCCCGGGGCAAGAATCCATGCCGTCAATTCTCAAGCAGTCGTGAAGGTCGATGATCTCGTCTCCTGGCATTAAAAGCGGCCGTAACTTTTCGTCAACAACTTCTTCTGTCGCCGCGTTAGTCGAGTTGACAGTGCTCTCAGAAACCACCGAGTTTTCTACGTCACCCGCCTTCTCCTCTTCCTCATCAGCACTCTCATCGCGGTCGGCAATGCTCTCTTGCCGAGTTGATAGTCGACTCAAGCGAAAACTCTCGCGCCGGAAAGAGCGCCTCTCGCTTTTTACGTACTTGTTAAACAAGGCTTCAAACGACCCCTTGCGAAGCTGGTCGTCCCTTGAGTTTAGCACTGCAGACGACGACGCACTAGTAGCGAGTGCCGTTTTTGTGGAGGAGTGCCCAATACCTATTGACACACTTTCATCGGATTGCTGCCGTGCCGTATGATGATTGATCGTCACACTCGGAGATTTATCTTGAGATCTTGAATTGATCAAGTTGATATCTGATTCCGAATGACGGCGGTGGAACAGCTCGGACGTTGGAATAGTTTTGCAATTACACAATCGCGATGGAGATGACTGCTGTCCTTGCAGATTGCGCGGAGATTCGAGAGACTGAACCATTCGAGAAAGACGTTTACGCATTCGGTATGGGCCTTCCGTAAAGTCCAATCGCCACAAGTAGCGTCCGTGAAATGGCGACACAACTTCGTAGTTACTTCGCTTTCCAACTTCCGCCATTAGTAAGGAATTGCCAGCAGCGATCCAATTGCCCTCGTCATTCCTTTCTTCGCTGCTCCTTTCACTTGCTGAGCCAAGCACATTGCGCTGGAATTGCAGGCGCAGATGCTCCCATTGACGCACAATGAACTTCTGACGGTCCACACGATCTTGTCTCCACTTCAGCTGGCGACGGAACTCGTGCTGTTGCGTGCGCAGCAAGGATTCAACGTACTCGCTTTCCATGGACAGAAACCACTCATATCGTACGTCAAATTGTTTCTCGTACCTCGCCTTACGATGCGCTGCCTTCTTGTGGTAAGCTGTCCATATTTCGTGCACACTCTCCTTCGTTTCCACCACAGTCTTGATAAAGATGCGATCAAGGTTGCTCTCCAGTTCTTTTAACGGCGGACCCACAAGCTCTAGCCACTTTGAAAACTTGATAAACGCTGACAACTCCACAATGCATTCGCCTTCTGGACTACGCGATTGTTTTCCGCACTCCAATAACACATCAAAGCCGTTCTTCATCAAATTCACCGAATATGGCGGCGCTCCACTTCTCCGTATATCTACAGTCAGAAGCTCACGAACAAAATCCCGCTGAAACAACATGAGATCAATCCAAAGATGGGCTGCCGCTTCTTGAAGGCTACGAGCACTGGAATCGCCCAGCAGCTGCAACAGATACCGGCACAGGCACGCGAAAAAGGTTTTGTTTTGGTTGTTTTGAGAACCAAAGACAACGTCGCGGTGGATATGGATCTGCTGTAGCATTGCCTCCAATTCGTCGTCTCCAACCTCAGCACCGTGGCCATGGAATACATGCAGAACGACGGCGTTCACAGCTGCGTACAATTCAGCAACTAAGTTTTCAACTTCTGTGGATCGAGCCATCCTTCCCATCAGCTGTTGAAATGGACGTCTTGTCTTCCCTTTGTTCAATTTTTCAGATAGCATCCCTCCAAAAGAGGACAGCGAAGGTGTTGACAAAGAAGGAATTCCACCTCCGTTTATACCGGCAAGTCCGACATTTGCTTCAGCCAACACAAACAGAGCCATTTCCAATAATCGAGACGGGCCGCCGATGAAATGGGCTTGTCCACAGCAAGCAAATGCTGCTGGACAACCATCGCCGTGCTGCGCTCGCTGCCAACTATGCATTTTCGCAACTACAAACCTCACAAACTCGCGCACATTGGCTCCAAAGTGTTTGTGCCGAAGCAGAATGTCGTCGTCGTCAAACTTCGCACGGATATGGTCGAGAAGACCCATGACGACAAGGCTTTGGAAGCGAAGCATAAGTCCACTGTGTAGAGGCGGAAGGATTACCGACGAGCACGCTGTGCTATCGATATAGTCTTCGACCAGGTCGTGGCCGTTTGGGGCGCCCAGCAGAAACTTCATCAATAGCGCGATTAAAAGCCGCAATCCACGCGATGCAACCGAATGATGTAAGAAAGGGTCGCTTCCACCGGAGTCCGTAGAAGCTGCTTCCTCCGCCAGCTCGGCTTGGCCAACAGCAACATTGTACTCTGTTGCGACGACTTGTTTGCCTTCCAATACTTGAATCACGTGGCCTATAGAGTACGGGTAGTGCTCAAGTAAATAGCATCTCGCAGCCGCACAAATCATTCGAGTCAACTCCTCCATGAACTCCAGTCGCATTTTCTCGTTTCCCGACATGAACAAGCTGTGCATACTTGGCATGTTTTCGAAAAGATGCTGTACAAAGTCGAGTACTTCGAGGTGATAGATACTACTGGCTTGATCTGTCGAGGAAGATGAACTTCCCATCGGATTTGTTTCAGCACCAGGAAGGTCTTCACCAACAACGGCGGTGTTCCTATCTCTGAACTCATCCGGGGATGGATCTCCGGCAGAGCTCACCATTGCCACGGGGTCGTTAAAGTGCCGACGAAGCAGTATCATGATTACGTTCAAAATGCTGGAATTCACGACTCGGTCTCGCTGGATGTTGACTTCAAAATCCTTGCTCAGGTACTCGATCTCAAGACGTATCTCACGAGGCATGCCGTCGATGGGGGTCCCTAAAAGCACGCCAAATAGAGCATACCACAGTTCTTGAAACGGGAAGTGACTCGGCCTCGAATCTACCGCGACATTGCTGAATACCGTGTGGTTGCAAGGTAAACCTTGCGCTAACAAACGATAGTACCCCTCTTTCTTGAAAATACTTTCGTAGCGCGTGTTTCCCAGCAAGGTACACAGCAACTTCAGTGCTGCGATTACTGTTGACGGAGAAATACCAAGTGAAAACTCGGTTTCGTCGCCCGGAAACAGAAAATATTCAATCCAGTGCAGACCCAGATACTTGCGGAAGCCCGTTAGTCGATACGTGGTAGGTAACTGCACTCGTGAAGCCCCGCCCGAATTGCTCAGCGCCGTAACCGATAGGGATACGCCACTTACACCCGTATCTGAAGCGAGGCTGTCAGAATCATCTCCGTACTCTTTGTTCTCCTTCACGTCGAGTTTTTGTACCGCTTTCAATAGTGCTTCCAGCAAAAGTTCCTGAATTGTGGCCTGATGCAATTTCAAGCGACCGTTTGTGAACTTCGCTGGACCAGATCTGCTCTGTGGAATCTTTTGTCCATGCTTATTACTCCAGCTATTCCCCTCCAGTCTTTGCGAGCCCCGAGGGCTCAGACACAACCTACCGGTCGGGCTTGCGAGCGCGTGCGCATTAAATTGGTCAAAGTTTCTTTCAACTTCGCCCACGCCATCGTTCACATCCAGTATTTTGTCCGCAAAAGTGACGTCCTCGTCGACTTCTCGATACTGGCCAAAGCGTGGGGACAGCGTAGCTGCAAGGAAGCTGGTCACGTCTGCAAAGTTTGATTCCACAGTAGAATCACGGCTGGGGCTCGTCAAGCACACTAACACGACGTCAGCAACCACACGCAAGAGATCTCTCGTGACAGTCGGGTCCATCAACACGTACAGTAGCTGCCGAATGAACCTCATTGATTGCAGCTGTGTCCGATTTCGCTCCCGAACTGCCTCGTCATCAGCAGCCAAGCATGAATAAAGTGTTGAAAACAGTAGCTTAGCTGTATCCGCCCCTGGTACTTTCTGCCACAGCGAATAGTCCAAAATGAAGTGCTGCAATGCCTGCACATTACGAATTGCACTATCCCGTGAAGGTTCCAACATTGTTCGCACTGGTTTATCCAGTTCAATGTCGACCCCGACGATGCGGAAAAGAGTCTGCAGGCATTTACTGGTTAACAATTCTGCTTTTTCGTGCAGCAGATAGTTCACAACGCCATATCCCTGCTCATGCTCCATATCTGCCAAGTTACGGGGGTTGCTTTGCACAGATTGCCACAGCAGATCGAGAGCCAACTCGACTTCCCCTTCAGTTGCAGCTTCATCGAGAAATCCATACGCAATTTGACATCCAGAGGTACTAACGGCGAACATGGCGTCGGCCATATTCGTAGCATCGCACACTACAACGCCTCCCATCAGATGACCACTTGGTCGTCCATCTAGCTTACTGCTGGGAATAATTGACAATTCCTTTGAGATGCCGTTGCGTGCTGAATAAGCCACCACGATGCGTTCGGACGGAATGGGAATATGAATGAATGGCGCCGCACTTGGAATACGAGCAAAGACGTTGGCACTGGACTTGATATCCTGCACAATTGCAGCCGCTGTACTCGATGCTGCTGAGGCCAGAGACAGACTTCGACGAAGGAGCTTGTTGCGACCACCGCGCTCGACGTCAACAGAATCAATCAGGGAGCGAACGGGATCCCACATGTAGGAATCCAGCATAACCATGTTCGGGATGCTCAAATGGTCAAACGTAACACCAACTTCGTTGTTTCCAGCAGCACCGAAGAATAATCTGTCGTATGATGGTCCTGCTGCGAATACTGCGTTAACTACGGGTGCAGAGACTGGCAAGTCTAGCATATAAAATGGTCCAATCATCCAGTGTGCACTGGAACAGCGGCGTGCTTGAGATGGCACACCCACCAAACCACTTAGAGGCTGACTGCCCGTGATACCGGATGGATACGAAATCTTGACGTTCTCTTGTAGAATCCCGTTCAAGTAACACGAGACCATGCTGGACTGGAAACGCTGTCTTGAATGAGTGAAGACGGCATGGTACCATTGTTTTGTCTTGATCGGCGTGTGAGTGAATTGATAGATAGAAGCGCGGTTTGAGCTCGTTCGCATGTAAAGCTTCCCTCCTTTTAGAAATCCTTCACTAACCGACTTGCCATCACTCGAGCGAAATCGAAAAAGGTAGAACATTGGTGGATTGCACACGACGCACTCCCCGCCACTGCTCAGAAGCGCTTCCGTGCATCCTCGGCACGCTCGATGAGAACATTTGAGCACGTACTCGTCCTGTATCTTTCCTCGACAGTGAATGCACGTATTTGACATGAAGCACTCACGATATAATTTCTCGCGCTCTTCCTTACGTTCAAAGGACTCCACTCGAAACCAAATCATCACGGAGTAACCATCGGGAGGGGGCCATATCTTTGGGGTATGAGAAAACGTCGGCATAGATGGTGTAGCTGCACTTGGTTCAACTGGAGAAGCTGTCCGGGCATTGACATCGGGGATTTGGAGACATCCATAGCCGTCTTTTGATACGTCAAACTCAAAAAATGGGGCACCCCTCGCACGCCCAAACGTCACTGAAGACAGGTTTACCAGCAGACGCAACAATGACACAATAGAGGCTGCAGGCGCGTCTGTCGTTGTTGCGTTAGCAGCAGTTCGGACGGGTTCATGATGATCCAATCTCTGCCGTACGCCTGAGCGAAAACGAGACGAACGCTCCACCAGCTTAGATGCCCCTGTGTTTCGTGAACGCTCCCGGCACAGACACATTGTCATCTTAATCCAATAGTCCGCACCCGTTAGGGAAACACTTGTCAGAGCAATGCTCTCTACAAGAGAAACTGCGGCATCATGGAAAGCATTACGTTCCGAAAGCAGAGCTTGTGAAAGTTTACTCTGCTTCAGCTCAAGCAAACCGTTTGAGTTGCGAGATGTCGCCGTAAAAGATCTGAGTAAGATCTCCAGCACGTTGGCCGATGCCAGACGATACGCGTTTCCGGGACTGAATCAACACACAAGTTGTTAGCTGAGTTTAAAAACCAGATTCCAATCATGTAAGCACCGCAATAGTACAGACAATTTCACGTACAATGATGAAATACGCTGGAAAGTGTCCATGAGTTCGTGCGCAGCACCAATGTCGAGTGTATCTGCCCAGAGGCTCAAAAGCTGGACACCAATCCCAAGAAGCTCTGGGTACCGAAGTGTCTTAGAGCACCGGTCGTCTTTAGTACAAAAATTTCCATCAGCGCAAATCATTTCGTAATCGCCAAGTGAAAACCCGATGCAGTAGCGTATGCAAAACAAAGCAAGCGAGGCCGACTCGGCAGTACGATCCGCCCCCTCTTTACCAGATGCTGCCACCAAGTTGTTCATCAAGTCACCAAAAGAGACAAACGAAACAGAGCTAGAAAACAGTAATTGGTTGGATTAGAGACGATATGTTGCTGCAGCACGAAATCGTAGGCGAACTTCGTACCTTAAGAATCGTCGCTCAGCTTCAGTACTTGTTGTAACGAGAGAAAATATGGATTGTAATGCCAGGGTTACAGCAGAACAGGAAGCAGTGCTATCGCCATTACCACCAATGGCTCCAGCGTTAACCTCCCACGTCTTGGACACGGCACACAGAACCCCCAGAAGCGACAAGATGATATCGCAATCCAGCATAGCCCCCACAACTCGATCTCGCGTTGTTGATTCGGCAAGACAAATACTTGGCCCACCGAATTGCGCTGCAGACACTTGGGGTGCCAATTTAGGGCGCAATATCGATTCAATACTTGCGAGTGCTCCTTGTAGCACCCCCTCATCTCTCGGAAATGCTAGGGTAACTTCATCGCCCTCAGGAAAATAAACTGCGAGCGTGACGTATCGTACAGCTTGCATGAGACTGTTTACTGCATGACGGAGGATTTCATCGTCGTACTCGACGACCAGTCGGACGATTGCTGCCCACAACGGAATACCTTCTGCCTGAAAATCAGCGTTTCCAATCAATGTGCAAACTGCCTCAAGCACTGGCAATCCACCCAGCGCACGCTCGAAGTATTGACCATCCATGGAATCATCCTCGCCCCGAACACCGTCCGCAAACAACTTCATGATGTCAATGAGAACAATGTAGTCCGTTCGACCCACGGCTGCGCGGCATGACGCGCGTTGTCGCGCCCTTTGGTGACAATGCGATGCCAGCGCTGAGATGATTAATTTGTCGTCAACGGCAACTGCATTGCTGGGGGAGACACTTGCTTGTCTGGCGTCGACCACATTACTAGGATACTCCACCCTGATTTGAGTTGAGTCTGCACCAAAGCAAATAGCGTTCGTTTGGTCGAGAAAGAGCGCCACAAGCGTACTCACCAGGCCTACGGAGCGCAGTACTTCGTGATATGCTTCGTCAAACCGAAGCAAATTCGCAATGAAAGGGAGCAATCCATGGATCGAATGTCTCTGAAATGTGTCCTAACCAGCATAGACTGTCGTTAATGGTTGGTACTGCAACATTACAAACTTTTCGGAGGATATTATCAGTACTAACCTTCCGGATGAATGCATTCATAGCGACGAGTTCAGTGAACGGGATCACACGCGCTTCGATAGCAATTGCAGATAGCACGGACAACACGGTATGCTGTGCCATCTCCGAATACTCATCAAACTGCTCCATGATGTGAGCGATCAGGTAAGTTTTCTGTGGAAAAGAATAAAAACGCGAAAGGATACGATTTACAATGTTAGTCAGAGGGCTTTCGGTATCGTGTATCGGCCAGCTTCAATGCATGAGTCATCTGTGTTGGTACATGTACTTACGCTCAGAAACTCATAGTCGAACGGGCATGCCAGAACAATTTGGCATAGCTTCTGAAGATAACGGCATTCGAGTCTCTCACGGTCGTTTGTCAGTTCATCGCGAACCTGATCATCGGGCTGTTCTTTCTCGGCGTCGGTCGCGCGATGGAAATACCCGAGAATGTCCGAGAGGAGTCCAAACGCTTCGGAATTAAATAACGACGTCGCGGGAGTGGGCGTCGCCGGACCGAAAGCCAAGGCAAAGGCCTCTTTCTTGTAAATGTTGCCTCGCGGGAGTGGGCTTTCATTGCCTGACAAACACAGTTCTGTGACGGCGTCGGCAAGGTCTTGATCATGTTGACGAAAGCCCTCTAACGAAGTTGACGCCATGTCTTCCGAGCAAAGAGCTTGCTGCCGAGCCTCGTAAAGGCGCATGAATGTAGTCAGTATTTTATGCCGCAGCCGGCCCGTATGCAGCTGTGTGTGCAAGTCATAAAGCCCCGCTTGACTCGCTCCTCTCAAACACTTCGCCACAACAGATACGGTCGTCGCCAGCACATTTGATCCGGTAACGTTGTGCATCAAGTCGAGCAGACAGTGCTCATCATACAGCAGCTTCACCATGGATCTCCATCTGCTCGGCCGTAACCCCTGGACCAACGCCTCCGCTACCTGACGCCATACATCAAAGAAGAAAGACCAATAACATCCGTCATGCAACAGCCAAGTAGTCACCACACCACCAAATCCACTTCAGAGCTACCTTGACCACCGCTAATTGCAGTATTTCGTTTTCAAACGCCAAGTGGAAGATCCGGTGCAGCGTGCTGCTCTCACTCAGCTCCTGCACCACCTCAGGCGAAGTGACCAGCAGCGCCAGTACGTGCAGCACCTCCTTCACCAGCTCTGCACCTTTATCATCCGCCCCTCCGTCACTCAGGGCCTTCACCACCTTGACGAGCGTCGACGGGATTCGCTCGCTGACGAGCAGCAACGCTTGGCCGTTGTCTCCAGGGATCAGAAGCCTCTTCAGTATCTGCAACAACTGCAGCAGCTGCCGTCGCTCTTCGCTATCACCCGTTAATAAGAACGTGGTACGGGTATTGCCCTCCAGTCTGGAGGCGTTGAAGCGCTCCAGCGCTTGGCTGAAGCATCCGCGCAGCCTCTGACCACCCACACTAAGTAGCGTGTTACTATCTCGTACACTGAGCAGCCCCCCGACGTCCCCAGCCGCCCCCGAGGGCTGCCAACTGTCCACCAGAAGATCGTGAATACTATGTAGCGCCTGTTTCCACCCTTCTGAGGTCGCGGAGGTCGCAAAAGTCACAACTTGGACATGCAGCGCGTCGCTCAACACAATGGTGCGTCTCTCCGTCAGTGAGGCGCCGTTCGAGGCGGCAGAAACCTTGGCTGACGCAGAAGCGGCTCGTCGAGGTGATGCAGCTGGCGGCGCTGCGCGCTCCGGGCTCTCGGGCGGGGAAAACGCCGAGGGACTGCGCGTCCGCCGCTGGAAGATGCGCTTCATTCGGTTGCCAATGCCGCTTCAAGGCGGCGACTGAAAAAGTTAGTGCTACTTCACATGTCAATTCCCCAAATAAGTGTACTTCTTCTAAAAATTGTGCCGTTGCCAAAGCCGTATGCCCGCAGTCGGAAGTTGCGGTTGATCCATGGCGGTCAGCAAGAAGCTGGTGCTGACGCGCGTCAAGGACCTGACGCCAGCGCTGGTCGCCAAGGACGTGAACGTGAAGGCGATCGTGCTGGAGAACAACGCCAAGGATGAGGGAAATGCCAGCAACAACGCGACGCTGCTGGTGGGCGACGACTCGGGCTGCGTGAGTCTCGTGCTGCCCAAGACGGCGGCGCTGCACGTGCGGCCGGGCGACGTGCTGCAGCTGGCGGCGACGCAGGTGGTGCTCAAGAGCAACCGAATCTACCTCTGGGGCGGCAAGGTGGAGCGTGTGGGCGAATTCCTGCTGCTCTTCAAGGAGAGCAACAATGTCAGCAACATCACGTGGGTCAAAGACCCCAATAACCCGGACGCACTGGTCGGTCTCGTTGCTTTTTGTCGTCATGTACTTTATTTCTGTTGGGTGGAGAGAAGTCTCGCTGTTTCAAGGGTTTCTTGGCTTCTAAAGCTGCTTTGCTGTTGATGTTGCTGCCGTAGATGCCGGGACGCAACCCCGCAAAAAGACCCAAGCCACAGGCTGCCAAGTGAAAGCAAGAGTTGCGAGAGAAATGTCAACGAAGCAACAAGTAAAGTGTCGGAGCTGTGCATATAACGTATATTGGGGTGATTTGAAGTTTTTTTTTGTGGGTTGACGAGCACAGGTTGCATCATGCCAAACGTGGTTGAGCTGCTTGATGCCGTATATGCGCGCGTTGTGAATCCGGTCGTGTGTCGTTCGTGAGCTGATAGGCGGCTCTGCTAGTTAAGGGCTGCGGCTAACGACCATTGTCGGACCTGAATTGCGCACCAGTGTCTACGTCCATGAGCTCCGTGCACGGCAAGCTCCAGACGCCAGAACGCACGATACATAGCGTAGAGGCCTTTCTCAGCTGGAGAGCGAGGATGTCACGACGGTATGGGCAATGGATGTGCTGAGGCGCAGCACGAGGCAAGGCCGGTTGACGAACGTCAACCATGCATGCCAATCTTCAGGGCAGGCCGATGTCTTCCAGTGCCCGCACTGCGACTTCAGGGCGGGCCGCGATGAAAACGCCGCCTTCAACATCATGCGCTTCGTTTGGGCCGGCTCGCTGAGCGTCTTCGAGCTCAACGGAGTGCGGCAGAGTATGTACTAGTCTAGTATCTCGGATTACAGCGAGCAACCAGAGCCCTCGATGAAGAAGCATAGCTACCGAGAGGGTGAATACTGTAATGTTAAAGAGAGATTGAAGGACAACCGTACGGATGGGCTGGCCGAAAGCTACGACGAAGTGTCAATTCTTTCTGCTACGTGAGCAATTTCAAAGCGCTTTCCAAACATACATCAGCTATGAATCACATCGTATTTTGTTTCGACCGAGCCACGGATGCGCACGGAGTGTATAAAGTGTAGGCGATCGCGGAAACCTATATGTGCACAGCAGGTATGCCGCAGTGAGACTCATTCCACTGCAAGAAAGTGGCCGAGATGGCACTGACAATGGTGCGCATTGGTGAGAAAGAATCGTGGAGTTTTAATGGGGTGGACATCCAGCTGCAGATCAGTATTCACAGTCGTTGAAGGCGTTGTCGGGAGCAAAACATACAGCTACCACCTCTTCGGAGACACAGTGAATACCTCCTCACGCGTCTGCTCTTCAGGTCGTGCTGACAAAATACAGCTTAGCAGCTACTTTCACGTACCGGTGCATTCCTTATATCCGAGCGAGGTCCAATACACCTGGAAGTCAAAGACACCGCGAGCGAGACGAAAAGAGCTTTTCGTGCCGAGCACACCGCAGTTCTGTGTGTCTCTGCAAATGCCTGGTGGTCACCATCATCTACAGGACCTGCAAAGCCGATGGCTACCTGAACAAAGCTGCACGGAATGCCAGGGGGTATCTAATTTACGATTCTTTTGGTTCTAGCTCCTGTGCGGCAATACCCGCGTTTTGTAAGACTAGCTGGGGTATGGAGTCGCGGGACAGGCTGGTCGGTATCCAGTTATCCGAGGTCACGTAGACACAGCTTCGCGACTGCCCCGAGATTCGCACTGAGGAGCGAAGTGACGAAGTTCAGATCGGTGAAAATGACAGCATATTGGAATCCGGTACAGTACCCGTGCGTGGAGGATGCCGTTGTCTTACGATACTTGAAGGACATTCGCCGGGTTGGAACAGCCGATATCTTCGCACTGGACTAGCTCCGAAGCTGGTGAACCTACTCCACTTGCTCCAGCACCGTTAAGACAGTATCATTTCGTAGCTTGATATAGGATCGATGAACATATTTTTCAGTAATGCTCTTCAAGAAATGTATCTACAACCATACTCACTGCAGGTTGCTAGCGAAAATACTTCCCCGAACTTAATTCACTGGCGGGTAAAGTGAGACGACTAAGGCTGATGGAGCGGCGTTTGGTGCTTCCGTGCTCGATGCAGCTGTCGGGTTACTGTGGATGGGGTTGCTCGTTCCCTGTAAGAAGTGAGGGAGTCGCTGCTCCGGAGCCAGCACCGCAGAGAATTCAGGTTCACGTCGGGCCAGTGGGTTTTCTCTTCGCTGCCGCTGCTCAACCTGCTCAATCCACGTGGAAGCACGAGCTTTCCGGAACGAAAACTTCGTGACGGATGGCTTTTCCGACGTGTACTTCCACTCGCCTGCGCTATCCATCGATCGCGAATCAGACCGCCCACCCCATTGCCGAAGTCGGTCAGGGGGAGGAAAATCCTGCAGTAACTATACCGTTAGAACGAATTCAGCATTGTTGACGCACGCCTAGACTTACACCTTCCAGGCGAGGGGGAGGGGCCGTGAGCAGTCCACTTGGCTTCTTCATGACGTCGTACGACCCAGGGCCAACGCACTCAGGAGTACAAGCTTTCTGCATGCAAGTAATAGTTAGCATTCTAACTTGACCCAATGTGTTTCCGAGTGGACATACACTGTTGAACCGTTTAGTAGTGCTGCAGAGACTGGAACCTCGCAATGAGCCTCCACCACAACAGTCCAATTAACCATTAGAAACAACGTACTCGGACAATGCATCAATGTCACGTACGATGGACTTCATAGCCCAGCGAATTGCGGTGGGAGCTGTAGAGTTGGTCGGCACTTAGACACTCGTTGCGGAAGGCTGTGCCAGGTTTCACCGTTGTCCTGGGCAGCCGCGGGTCGATGCTGGGGCCGTGCGTCGACCACATCCGCCTCGACTCACGTGCGAGAACTAGTCGGTCAGGCGGCCGTCCGCCCTTCTTGAGAGCCGTGTTGGCGCGTGGGTCGAAGAAGAAGGACTCGCGGAAGGGTGGGTACGAGGCCTGCGGGATGCCCAGGCTGCGGATTTGCGCGGGTGTCATGCGGGCGGGCAGGACGTCCGGCCCATCGTGGCTCGAGGGCGAGACTCCGCGCATTTGTTGCGGCGGAACTTCGGACTGGTGCAAGTCAAGTTAACTTCAACTTCTTTAACCGGTCTTACCACCGAAATAGGTCAGCCAATCAGCGCGCCGTTGTGCCGCATTTTGGACCCATTTGGACACGTGGCTTGCACATGGCTTGCACTAAAAAGAGGTGCTGAAGCAGTAGCATGCACGTGCAAAGCAGGCAGGAAGATTCAACGAGTTTAAGAAAGGTAATAAGATCTCTGTTCTGTAGATGCCAAGCCACTAACCTCTCTGAGTGTAGATAGCTAAACTACTCACGAGTTGCACGAAGGCGATCATGAAAGGAGGTCGTACCGACTACGCCGTCTACATCATCTCGTCCATCTCCTCGTCCTCGTCGAACTCGCCCTCCTCCTCTGCGGTCGCGTCCTGGTACTGCTGGTACTCGGACACCAGGTCGTTCATGTTGGACTCGGCCTCCGTGAACTCCATCTCATCCATACCCTCACCAGTGTACCAGTGCAAGAAAGCCTTACGACGGAACATGGCCGTGAACTGCTCGGACACGCGCTTGAACATCTCCTGGATGGCGGTCGAGTTACCGATGAACGTAGTGCTCATCTTGAGGCCCTTGGGCGGGATGTCACACACGCTAGCCTTGATGTTGTTGGGGATCCACTCGACGAAGTACGACGAGTTCTTGTTCTGCACGTTCAGCATCTGCTCGTCCACCTCCTTCGTGCTCATACGTCCGCGGAACATACACGCGGCAGTTAAATAGCGGCCGTGGCGCGGGTCGGCGGCGCACATCATGTTCTTGGCATCGAACTGCTGCTGCGTCAGCTCGGGCACCGTCAGGGCACGGTACTGCTGCGAGCCGCGCGACGTCAGCGGGGCGAAACCAATCATGAAGAAGTGGAGACGCGGGAACGGGATCAGGTTCACGGCCAGCTTACGCAGGTCCGAGTTCAACTGACCCGGGAAACGCAGGCACGTGGTGATGCCCGACATGGCGGCGCACACCAGGTGGTTCAAGTCACCGTACGTGGGGGTCGTGAGCTTCAGCGTGCGGAAGCAAATGTCGTACAGGGCCTCGTTATCCAGGCACATGACCTCATCGGCGTTCTCGACCAGCTGGTGCACTGACAGCGTGGCGTTGTAGGGCTCCACGACCGTATCCGACACCTTGGGCGACGGGCACACCGAGTACGTGCACATGATACGGTCCGGGTACTCTTCACGGATCTTCGAGATAAGAAGCGTTCCCATACCGGAGCCGGTACCACCGCCGAGCGAGTGCGTGATCTGGAAACCCTGCAGGCAGTCACAACTCTCGGCCTCCTTGCGGACGACGTCGAGCACCGAGTCGATGAGCTCGGCGCCCTCGGTGTAGTGTCCCTTGGCCCAGTTGTTACCGGCGCCCGTCTGGCCGAACACGAAGTTGTCCGGGCGGAAGAGCTGGCCGTAGGGACCGGCGCGCACCGAGTCCATGGTGCCGGGCTCGAGGTCCATGAGGATGGCGCGGGGCACGTAGCGGCCGCCCGTGGCCTCGTTGTAGTACACGTTGATGCGCTCCAGCTGCAGGTCCGAGTCGCCGTGGTACGAGCCCGTGGGGTCCACGCCGTGCTCGTCGGAGATGACCTCCCAGAACTTGGCGCCGATCTGGTTACCGCACTGGCCACCCTGGATGTGAACGAGCTCTCTCATGTTTGTCTGTGAGGAAGCAGCAAAGGGTCGTCAGCTCCCGAGACAACAGAAAAGATCGCGAGCTACCCCTCCCCCCCTTTCCCTTCGTATGGTTTCCCCCGCCGCGTGGTGGGCGACGCAAGGGGCCAGGGGATCTACGAGGGGGGAAGCAGGGGGGAGGGGGGCATCTGCCCCACTGAGGCGAAGGGCGTCGTACCTGTTGCTTTACGTGCGAGTCGACGGGGTTCCTGCGGCGGCTCTTGGCTGGCTGGCGCGGGCTCTTGGGAGAATTCGGACTTTTGGCGAATGAAGCAGCCCTGGAGCCGCGCACGAGAATTCAAAACGGCACGGACCATCACTCCTGCAGCTTACATTTTCCCAGTATAAACGCGTGGAAAGGCCGCCGGAATCTGAAACCACTGTCAGGGGACGGATGGCATGCGATCAAAGAAGCAGAGTTCGACTCGCGGGAGGGAAGGGGTGAAAGCGCGCGGGTGTGCACTGCCCGAGCCAAACGTGGAAAGTGGTTTCTCGTTTGAAAAAGCGCGCGTAACCGACGGCGCTTCCCAAGACGGGGAGGACGACAGCCTCGACTTGGCTCGCCCACCCCTGTTGCAGCCCTAAATTGGAACTTCCTGTGGTGAGGCGGACGTCTGAGATGGTGGCGGTGGAGTGCAATTTTGGAGCTCGCATCGTCGCATGCGCCAACTTGCAGCAAGTCCAAAATACACGTTGCTCCAAGCTGCCAACAGCTCCATGCTCGGTCTCAGCAAACAGATATTTATACCATCACTGTGCTGCAGCCTTGGGATGCAAACTCGACTCCCAACCAGCCGTCCAGGCTCGTGCCCAGCCTCCTCTGTTGCCTTGCGCTCGTCCCGCAGCAACCCAGCGGCGGGAATCTCGGCGATGCTCATTTTGGTGTGGTGCACACCAAGGACCACTATTGAAGGCACGCATATCCGCACACATTCTCCACTCCGATTGACGAGACGAAGTGACCAGCGATGCTGCGCCGTGCACTGCTCCGTAATGTGCCCAAGGTGTCGAGTGCTGCACGCCTCGCGGGACTGCGTCAGGCTAGAGCCTTTTCCTCTGCGCTGCCCGACGGGTGGGAGGCCGTCACGCGCAAGAACGGTGCGCATTGTACGCTTGAAGAGGAGGCGACTCACCGAGATTGATGGAACGTCTTCTGACTGGCTGTTGCTACAGGTGACGTCGTGTACTATAACTCGACTCTGCGCAAGACCGTGCGTCACCTTCCTGGCGTGATGCCTCAGGCTGTGGCGGCTGCGAAGCCCTCGCAGCCCAAACCCAAGCAGGAGGAGAGCGAGGCCGTGACACTGCCCCACCACGAGAACACAGGCAACGAGATTTTCGTGCCCATCGACTTCGATAAGGCCATGTCCATCGAGGGCCATGATTCGCAAGTCGTACACGTAAGACGAGCGTCCTTACAGCTTATTTGGGGCTATACAAAAGTTGACGAAGCTGGGTTTGTGTGCTTCCAATGCAGATCAAGCTCGAGCCTGAGCAGTGCCTGCGTGCGGAGACGGGTGCGATGATCTACATGACGGAAGGTGTGGAGATGGACACAACTACCGCCGGAGGCATTGGCGAAGGCATGAAGCGGTGAGTTCCCGAGCCATTTGCGTGTTCAGCTTGACCTTGTGGACGATACTGATGCCTGGTACTTTTGCAGAATGATGACAGGCGAAAACTTCTTCGTGACACGTTTCACGTACCATGGCAGCGAGAAGGGCCACGTTGCGCTAGGCACGAGTTTCCCGAGCAAAATCGTTCACCTCCGTCTGAGCGACTTCCTCGGCGAATCGATCATCTGCCAGAAGGGGGCTTTTCTGTGTGGCTCGGACACGGTGAACATTGAGATGGTTCGGGCTTGCTCTGGTGTACTCCTGCATAGCCTCTATGAACCACACTTAACCTCGTTTGTGACGATACTCTGTAGGAGTTTGCCAAGAAATTCGGTGTTGGCTTCTTCGGCGGTGAAGGATTTATTCTGCAGAGACTGACCGGTAGCGGCGACGTGCTTGTTCGTGCCTCTGGAACGTTGATCGAGCGCGAGCTGCAACCGGGTGAAGTGCTGCGCATTTCGAGCGGCTGCCTCGTGGCGTTTGAGCCCAGTGTCCACTACGACATCGCCATGATGAAGGGAGCGAAGAACGTGCTGTTTGGCGGTGAAGGCTTGTTCGTGACGACACTCACTGGACCCGGCAAGATCTACCTGCAGAGTCTGCCGTTCGACCGTGTGGTTGGAGAAATGGCCGCGCGGATTCCTCGCGGTGGTCCTGGTGGCATGATGTTCCCGTTCATGATGGGCGGTGGCGGCGGCGACCAAGGTGCTGCTGCGGGTGGAGCTGCTGACGAGGCTGCTGGAGCTGCTACCGATGCTGACGCCGGTGAGGAAGTCGGAGCTGGAAACAACGTGGACGACTGGGCCAAGGACGACGATATTTATGGTGGTGGCAGCGGCGAGGACTCAGCGAGCGAGAGCGGGTTCGACAACGTCGGCGGAGGCGAAGAAGAGTCTGGTGGCGGCGGCGGTGTCATGGGCCTTTTCAAGAGCCTCTTTGGCGACGGCGACGACTAAGTCGACGGCGTCGTCGTTGAAGTTGGCCAAGTTGCATGATCTGCGCCGTCTTTTGTTTGTAGTTGCGCAGCTACGAGCCGCAACACCAGTCAAATGCAACGTCGAACGTCTTGCAAGCATGCTCTGTTCCGTCCTCCGTTGTCCTCACGCCCGAAAACCGAGCCTCTGTTAGGGCAACTTCTTGTTCACGCAACATAACAAGTGCAACATTTTCGATCCGAACTGCAATTTTGTGCTGGCTGCACTTGTTGGAGGAAAGCTCAGCCTGCTCCTCCGGCTCCACTTGTCTTCTAACCCCTTTGCTTCCCCCCGTTCGTTCCACTGCAGCTCATGGCGGAGGACGACGCGGCGTCTGTGCGCGTGGCCGTGCGCATCCGGCCGCTCATCGGGCGCGAGAAGGTGGAGCGCTGCGACGAGTGCGTGTCCGTGCTGGAGGACGAGCGGCAGATTGTCATGGGCAAGAACCGCGCTTTCACGTACGACTACGTATTCGGCAAGTACGCGCAACAGAGTGACATCTGGCGCTGCGTGGACCCGCTCATCCGCGCCACGTTCGACGGCTACAACTCGACCATCTTCGCCTACGGCCAGACGGGCTCGGGCAAGACGTACACCATGGGCAGCGGCAGCGCCGTGCACATCCCGCCCGAGGACTACGGCATCATCCCGCGCGTCATCAGCTTCATGTTCGACCACATCGACGCCAAGAGCAGCGAGAACGCGCACTACAAGGCGACGCTCAAGATCCGCTTCCTGGAGATCTACGGCGAGGAGATCCACGACCTGCTCGTCACGCTGGGCGACTCGACGGGCGAAAGCAAGGTGGCTCTACGTGAGGCCGAGGGTGGAGAGGTACAGGTCACCGGAGCCTCGGAGATGCAGGTCAGCGACGCAGACGAGTGCATGCGGATGCTGGAGCGCGGATCGCTTTGCCGCACCACGGGCAGCACGCTCATGAACGCGCACTCGAGTCGCTCACACGCCATCTTCACGGTCACCATGGTGCAGCACGTTCCCATTGGCGACCCTCCTGCTGACGGCAAGCCACTGGAGGAGGGAGACTACGAGACGAGGAACTCGTACTTCAACTTCGTGGATCTTGCCGGCTCGGAGCGCCAGAAGCGCACTCAAGCCGAGGGAAAACGGCTGAAGGAAGGTATCGACATTAACAAGGGGTTGCTTGCACTCGGTAACGTCATCAGTGCGCTTGGAGACGACAAGAAGCGCGGGAAGGTGCACGTCCCGTACCGCGACTCGAAGCTCACGCGAATGCTTCAAGACTCTCTCGGTGGCAACAGCCGCACGTTGATGCTGACCTGCGTGAGCCCTGCAGACGTCAATTTCGAGGAGACGCTGAATGCGCTCAAGTACGCCAACCGAGCGAGGAACATCCAGAACAAGCCTGTGGTCAACCGCGACGAGGCTTCGGCCATGACGATGGAGCTGCGTCGTCAGGTGCAAACGCTTCAGATGGAGGTTCATCGACTGCGCAACCCGGGGCTTTCGGAAAGTGAGCTGAAGATGGCGACCGTGGGGACAAACTTGATCGGGATGGAAAACGACTTTGACTCGTTCGGCAATCTCCGAACGCGTGCGGAGAATGCGGAAAACGAGGTGGCTCGGCTGACATCCGAGCTCAAGCGCGGTAAGACCCAGCTGGATCACTTGAAAGAAGAGATGATTGCTGCACAAGCAGAGCGCGACTACCTGCGACTGTGCGTCGAAGAAGGCGCAGACGGCAACTCGGTGTCGCCGGAGGAGCGAGAGTCGAAGTCTAATGTCCTGAAAGATCAGCTGCGTACAATTTGCGAGCTGCAAGAAAAGCTTCGCGCGGTGGAACGAGAGCGTGACAATGCTATGTTGCGTTTCCCTGGGTCGGGCAGCAGCAGTAGCAATAGTAGTGCTACCCGGCCATCTACAGCTCCAGCATTTGCGCTACCTTCACTCGCGGAGGTCGATACAAAGGTGGGTAGTGAGCTGCTTGAACGTGCTGAAAAAGAGATCGAAAGGGAGACTGCACTGCTGAACAAACTGAAAGAGGGGGACATCGGTGATGCTGCTGGCGGGGACAGTGACGGAAGCGGGGCCGAAGGTGATTCGGCGGATGGCATGGAAGTCGAGGAGGAAAACCAAGAGGAGGATGATCGGATGCGCGTGTTCCAGCGTCGTCAACGTCACCTTGGCGAGTCGGTTCAAGATCTTGCTAATGAGATCTCCCTGAAGGAGCAACTTGTGCAGAACATCCGTCAGGCTCAAGAAAATTACGATCGGATGAAGAATTTGTACGAGCAGAAGATGGCGGAGATGATTGAAGAGGTGCGCAATGCCCAGGTGGACCGCGATCGGCTCGTTGACGAGATCCAGCAGACTGAGAAGAAGGCTGCTGCCGAGGGAGACTCGACCGGAGGGAATGGGCGACTGTCAAAGCTGTCCAAAGACCTGAAAACAAAGGAAGCGGAGCTCCAGGCCCTGCGAAAGAAACAAAGCGATATGAACCGCTTTATCAACCAAAAGAAGAAGAGTGAGATGCAGCTGCGTGTACTGAACTCGGAGATCAGCAACATGAAGCGGCAGAAGGTGGATTTGGTCAAGAAGATGCAGGAGGAGAGAAAGCGGTACGAAGAAGAAGCCAAGCAACGACGTCGTGAGATCATGAGTCTGAAGCGTAGCCAGCAGCGTGACAAGCAGCAAATTCTGCGTTTGGGTACCCAGAAGGATGCCCAGGAACGAGTGCTCAAGCGCAAGATGGAAGAGGTGTCTGCAGCGAAGCAGAAGCTCAAGCAGCAACAGCAACTGACTGCTCAGGCGAGAAAAATGAACACTTCCTACGGTCGCAAGAAGAATGCGGGAGCGAATCGTGCGGATCGCGACGCGAAATGGCTGTCCGAGGAGGTGAAGAAGCGCGCGGAGGAGCAAGAAAAGCTGGACCAACTGCAAAAAGAACGGGAGGCGGTGGCGAAGGAGATGGAGGCTCTGTACGCTCAGCGTGACAAGCTTGAGAAGGAGGTGAAGAACTCGATTTCGTCCCAGACGAATATCCGGGACGTGCTAACTTCTTCGCCTATGCAAAACTCCCCGCTTACTCGTCGCAACAGTGGACGAAAGGCACAGAAGCTTACGCCTGCCGAGGAGCAGTTGCTTTACGACTTGGAGGAGCGCATTGAGGCGTGCCAAGCTCAACTTGAGTACAAGGAGGAGAAAATATCCGAGATTTCCGATGATGTCCGGATCGTGGATGGGGGCAACGCATTGGCAAAAATTGAGACGACGCAGTCCTTACCCGAGGCACGAACGCTTCTCAAGATGCTCTTCGGCATGGCGGTGGACGTGAAGAAGCAAGACCAGCGAAAGGAGCAAGAGCTTGCCAAACAGCAAGTTGAAATGGAAGAACTCGTGCGTCATCTTGAGCAAGAGCGGGAGAAAACGATGCAGATGAAGCAGAGCTACGAAGAATCTTTGCAGCGTGTAGTAAATGGCGGTGTCAGCACGGAGGACGCATCGCCTGCGCAGGAACCGCTCGATGAGCGCAGCCGAGTCTTGTTGTCGGTCTCTGAAGAGAGAAATTCTGTGCTGAGGAAGAAATGCGAGGAGCTGGAGATTATTTCCCATTCAAGAGAACAAGAGAAGCATCTGATGGAAGGCCGACTGGAGCAAGAGCGTCAAGATCTTGCAGCAAGCAGGGACCGTGTTCGTTACTTGGAATCCAAGCTCAAGAAGCTTAGTGCTGTAGCTGTGGGCGCTCGACAGACTCCACGCGCGCGAATTCCAGTCTCGGTGGGTAGCAAGTTCGCTGCAGTGCCCGGACAGGCGCAAACGGGCCCGACCTCCTGGGCCAACGAGCTGGATGACGACGAAGACATGGCCACTGATGAGCACGAGGACGAGCGTGAGCACGACGGTAGTGATGATGTTCCTATGCGAAGTGATGACGACGACAACGCGCAACCTTCCCGTTCATTTCGGCAAGACCGCGGCCGGTTTAAAATGGACTTGAACAGCGTCGGCGGCAACCCCGAGTTTGCGCCGATGTCATCCCAGAAGGGCCGCACCCCGCTGAGTTCGCTTCGACGTCTTGAAAACGAGGAGAATGATTATCCTAGCGACGATGGGGGAGACGATGGCACGAAGGAAGGCTCTCCCCACATGGGCAGCGACGATTCCTCGTCTACAGCAAACTCCATTTTCTCGCGGCTGTCGAACCCCACGAACTTCACGGGCATTCACAAGAACCGTGTGCGGGAGAGTGTTTCAAAGCGCGAGATTTTGCAGAGCCGCTCGGAGCGCAATCGCTCGAGGCGTCTGAAAGACAAGGGGCAGCTGAAGCTGACACGATCCTCGAACACTCCGACCGAGCAATTCGTCGGAACTTCCGGTGGATTCAAGAACCCGCCGTCGGTGAAGAGCAACTCGGTGCTGGAAGTGCTCGCCAACATGAAGAGAGAGAACGAGTCGGAGCAGTACGTCAGCTCTTCTGGCTTGCGGCAGCCCCTGTCGTACGTCACGACCGATCGCCCGCGTGACTACAGCAGTGATGACGATCATCTTGCAGGTAACGACGCATTTGGGACGATGCCGCCTCCAGCTCCACAGGGCGATGTGTACTCGCGCCTTGCGGGACAGTACACGGCTTCTGCTAAGAGTAAACGTCAGCAGGCAACCGCTCCTGCTCGCCGTGAAAAAGAAGACGAAGCGGAAGATACAGGGAAGATCGGACTGCAAGGCATTGACCTGGAAGATGATGCGTACCTCATCGATCAGCACGGAGGCGAGGATGCCAACTATGCTGGCAGCGAGGAGGAATCCAACTACGACCCTCTCCTCGGCGGCGAGAGCCTCATCAAGCAGGTGCACGACGACTATCGCGAGCGTCTCGCCCAGCGCAACACTGATGCCGACAGTTAAGCATCGCGAGGCTACCTGACTCGACCTCATTTGGTACCTCGTAGGCACAACATACACAACCAGTGCGTTTAGATGAACAGAGAACATCACCATCCAGACAAGAGACGATGGATGAACGAACACTACAACGAGCAACCCAATAAAAAAGTGAATGAAGCTAAAGAACATGTAAAAGCCCATCGTCTCTCGGCGAGCATGAAACACACACAGTCGTGAGTATCGTGCATCGTGCAACGTGCAGTGGAGGGCGAGCGAATCGGCTCACGCACTGTCCAGTATCTCTTGTTTGACGGAGAGGTACTGCTGGTACGTGAGCTTGTGGATGGAGCTGCGATAGCGCGTGACCTTGACGGCCTTAAGCATGGCGTCGGTGACGCGGCGGCGGTAGCCTGCCTTCTTCATGAGCGACGTGACCGTCTCGAGATGCGTCCAGCCCTGCTCGCGGGCGATTTGCGGCAGGTATGTAGCGCTGTACTCGTTGCCGCGGGAGTCGCTGAACTCGATGATGATCCCGTGCGTGCCGATCTACAAAAGACAAGCAAAGAGTTAGAGCTAGCCGCTCTACCAGCTCCAGTCGGTGCAGTTCCAACCTCCCAGTCGTCGTAGCTCTCGGCGTCCTGGTAGTCGACCAGCAGCGACACGGAGCAGTGCAGACGCTGCAGCTCCTGCGGCCCGATGGGGTTGAAGCGATGGTCGCGCAATGCGCTCTTGAAGGTGAAGTCGCGCAGATTACGCAGCCGCGTGGGCGCCAGCGTGCCGATGCAGCCGCGTAAGTGGGTGCCGCCCTGCTCCTCGATCTCCCACGTCACAAACAGCGGGCTGCGCGGCAAGAAGACGAAGTTTAGTCTTCTTTTGTGTTTGCCCACGGTGTGTGGCTATCGCTATGGGTGAATTAAAGCAGCTATTACGACGCGTACTATTCCAGCTGCACGTCGAAGCAGGGCGTGGGCTCGCCGCCGCCGTCGAAATGCGACTGCAGCGTGTCGAAGCAGTACACGACCATCGCGGCGCTCGCCATCGTCTCCTCCAAGATTGAAGCTCCAGTCTGAGAACGCACACCACTAAGTACGAGTATGGATTCTAACAGGTTGACATAATGCGATTATTCAGGGTATGTATTTCCAGATCTGTTGATGGTCGTAACGACGAGAAACCAGCCGGAGCGAGAGTTGGCTGAGATCGCCCTTATCCTGCGCCGCACGAGCGAGCTCCAGCCAGGCAAGAGCCCAGCGCGGCGTGAAGGTAGGTTCATTCGGCATCGCGAAAGCTAGGTAAAACTGTATCGCCGCCACTGGTAGAGTTCTCCGGATCGAGGCACTTGATTCATCGTCGCCTAACGAAATGCTCTCGCGCGATTTTTTTTGCGCAGATCCAGTCGGCGTTGAGTTTACGGGCACCGCATGGGGCAGAAACGTCGTTGACTCATGGGCAAAGCCCGCCTGACGATCTCGCGTCCGGATGGAAGAGATGGCTATCTCTCTGGCCTGCTGGCCAGGACTCCATCGCCGGTGATGACCGCTCCGGCAGCTGGGCTCGGTTCCGGGGCTGTAGTCCGCAGCGCAGACGCTTGCGTTACGCGCGCAGTTTACGGGCAAGTCGCGCTTGTAGCGCACGACGTACGGTGCCCAGCCTGGGGCTCGGTTCAATCACGGTCTCCGGCATACACGCTCCGTATCAAGCTCCATAGATGTGGCCGAGGCATCTGGGCGGCGAAAGTGCTTGCGTTCGTCTGCCCGGAGCTCCGAGTGAACAGCTCGGTGCTGCTGCACGAAAGAAGCGGTGGGGGAACAAATGGGTGGAGGGCGAATGGTACACTGCATTTACATGGTCTTATAACTATGGTGGGGGATAGTACTGGCGACGAGGGAGATCTCAGTCCTGCCGTGCTCCGTGGCGGATGCAAACGCCGCGACGCACGGCCCCCTTGTGGCAGCCATCGGCACGGCAGCGTCGGCCACCACCGTGCGAGACGCACAAGTGACCGCCCACGGCGCTCTTCGTGCAGCCGAGCACCTCGCACCTGCGGCCGCCGCCGTGGGCGATACACAGGCCGCCCTTGAGTG